>PVJH01042661.1:0-14083 GCA_004026705.1 Nesogale talazaci
TTCTACTACTAGAATATGCATCTCTTTCTTGAGCTGGGGACTGTAGGATCCTGTCATCTGGCTGACTGTTGATAACTTGCCTCATTGTTTGCTGCCTGTGGCCGGATAGCCTGAATTGCTCTGCAGAGGATTATCCGGTGGCCCTCAAGACTCGAAGGACTGCCCATGTATTAACTGTCTCACTCAAGTGAGTTGCACCAAGCCACTTGTACTGCTTTAATAGACTCATGAACTGTTTATTATGTTAGATAGCTGTCTATATAAATATGTACGTAATTATTAGTGTCCTGGTTTTGTTTTCTCTGAAGAACCTTGTCAAACATAGAATTATCATATCTTTAGTGGTTTATCATCTGGATGCTTTGCGTTGGCTGTACTTTGTCTTTTTGCTATCGCATTAAGCCATGATTATCAGGATAAGAGCCCCCAAATTAGTCTGTTCATTTCTACTATCACCCAGCTCATCTTCTGTCCACACAGAGATAGAGAGATCTTTGCCAACATAAAATTAATCACGTCTCTTCCCAATGACTTGACAGTACTCTTATGATAAAGACTGAGGCCTTAGTATTCCATGGCCCTTGGGGCCTGATCCCTACTCAGCTATCCAGTTTCATTCTGTACTATGTTTTCTTAACGCTCCACTCAAAAGCATTAACCTCCTTTCCACCACAGGACCTTTTCACATGCTGCTGTTCCTGCCAGGAACACACTCTCCCTCAATTTCGTATGCCTTCCTTCAGTTGCCACCTTCTTGTGGGTGGCTTCTCTATTAGTATCACACACATGCACCCCCAACAGGGCTCCAGATAAACAAATTTATGCTGCCTGGACATCTGCCGGAAGGTGCATGTCAAAGTTAAAATGTTCTGGGTATTTTGCCCTCTTATCTGATTTAGGGCTATTTTCCTCCTGACCAGCAGGACTCCAAGGAAGAGGCTGGCTTAGGCTTGCAATGCTTAGGTAGCAGCAATCTGTTGATGAAAAGAGGAAAGACTGAGAAGTAGGTAAGAGAGAAGGAAAAACAAAAGGGAAGACGAGAGGGAAGAAAAGGAGACGAGGTGAGGAAAAAAGGACCGAGGAAAGAAGGAATAGAAAAAGGGATGAGAAGAAGGGGGAAAGAGGGGCAGAGAATGAAGTGAAGGGAGGAAGGGTGGGGGGAGATGAAGGTTCAGAAAGTAGGGAGGGGAAGACTCAGTTGGAATCAGATCTAAAATTCTTTTATTTACCAATATGCTACTTTATCTCTAATTGTATGCCACATTTTCATAAAATAATACTTGCAGATGCTCTACTTCTTCCACAACCATGGTGTTTTCACAAATCACTTTATCTGAAACTTACTATTTTTACAGATCACTTAATTAGGCTTTCTTGTATCTTACATTTCAAATGAAGAAAGGATAAAACAAGGACTCCAATGTTTACCAACAGCAGATCAATTTTACATTTGAAGAGAGAACTCCCCACACTAGAAACCAATCCTCAAGTGGATTCTGATTTCTCGTAACCATACAGATACAGAATAAAATTGTTCTTTGCGAAGATGCTCCTGGGGAGGTTTGTGCCACCAACCTATGTATGTGCTCCTTTACCAGCCAGGATCTCCCCTCAGCTCTGTGAAAAACAAAACCCACTACCATCATGTTGGTGTGACCTTATTACATAGAGAGTCCAAGGTTGTACATCCTTGTGGAAACAGGCATCCTCAGCTTTTGTTCTTCAGAGCAGCTGGTGTCTTTGAACCATCAAACTGTGGATAGTAGTCTAACACTTACCCAAGCAACACTGACTATCGGCAATCTCAAGGAGGCCCCTTGTTATGAAAAGCTGTAGTCTTATCAAAGGAACCCTGGAGGTATAGTGATTAATCCTTGGGCTATGAACAGAAAAGTTAGCGTTTTGAAACCACCAACTATCCCACGAGCAATAATAGGGGCTTTCTATTCCTGTAAAGAGTTATAGTCTCAAAAACTCACAGGGGCAGTTCTACATTGACCTGTAGAGTCACCAGACACCTTAGACTGAGTTCACCAGAGAAAGTGATTCGTGGACATTCTACGTGTACAGGAAAGAGTTTGATAGAAAGAGTAATTGTACATTAAGAAAACATCCAAGCCTAGTCCAGATCAAGTCCATCAGTCCAATATTAGCCAATATGTCCGAAACCAATCTATAAAGCCCTCTTCAGACTCACCCAATACATGAAATGGTGCTGAATGAAGGAAGATCACAGGCCAGTGGGTGGAAAATCTTGTGGAGCCAGTGATAATGGAAGCTTCTCAGCACTGGAAGGGCTCTCCTCATGGCTCCTTCAGCTCCAGGGCTCTAGCATAGCACCCTGTGTCTTCTCCACAGGAATGTCTCACAGGAGTGCTGTTTACCTCCTTAGTGCCTCCAAGTAAGGACATCAAGCTGCAACCTGACCGACAGGCTAAACTCCAGATCTTCATTCTTACTGCTCTCAAATTGACAACAGATTATGTAACTACAGCCAGCATCAACTTGATGGCAGTGAGTTTGATTTGTAGAGCATCAGTATCTTTTTTTTTCTTTTTTTCTTGGGGGGGGGCGCGCATCACTACCCTCTGGTGGTCATGGGAGCTACCCAGTGCTGCTCCTGAGAGCCGCCGCTGGATTTGAACCACCAAGCCCGCGGGCTGCAGTCTCTACCACCTACGCCACCGGGGCTCAGCCCATCAGTATCTTCAATAATGTGGTCAGATGCTTTTCCCTGATGGGCCAGTTACATAGAAGAGACAGAAATCTGGTCGAATGAACAGGTCAGCGCCTTTTCTCATAAATGTAGTTAATTAAAGAACCAGGAAATACTGCTCAGCTTTCAGGGACTCTATTTGGGGAGCAGAGGAAAGCAGTGGGACACTACAGATAGGCAAGAATCTTCTCCCACATTCCCTACCTTCTCTCAGTCATGCAGGCCACCAACTACCATTAACCGATAAAATGGCCTTAGTAGCTTTCCTAACCATCACAAGTACTGCCTGGACGGTGAGAGAGAACCATGAGCTTATAGCTAAAATCAATAAGGCAGCTCTTCCCAGAGGTCCATTTGGAGTGGGTCAACACGCCTTCCCTCAGGGGAAGGACGCCTTTGGAGTGCCCATTTGGAGTGGGTCAACACGCCTTCCCTCTGTCTGTCTTGGCTGCAAGTCTGAATTACTATGGAACACACTCACATTGAAGTTCACTCTTGGCGTTCACGAGCTTATATCTAAAATCAATAAGGCAGCTCTTCCAAGAGGTCCATCTAGAGCGGGTCAACACTCCTTCCCTCAGACAGTCTTGGCTGCAAGTCCATGAATTACCATGAAACATACTCACAATGAAGTTCACTCTCAGAGTTCATCCACGACCTGCTTTTTATGTGCACTCCACAGCTCAGGCCTCAGAAACCGGCAGGACAGAACTCCTAGGGAAGTCGTTTGGATCTGTCTTCCCTTTTCCAGTTAGTCTGAGTCCTGCTGACTGAGGCTTCTGTGTGCTAGGAAGCAGTCACTACAGGAGGTCTCAGAAGAGAACAAGGCAGACCTCCCTGGAGTCCATTAACCTGGAGCATGATAAGTCTTCCTCCACCCAGTCCCTACTGGCTGTAGAAATGAAACATGCAATCCTCCTGATTATTCCCTACAGGAGAATCAGGGAGGAGTGCCCAAGAGGAAACTGCCCCCACTTACAGCTACCACATTTTAAACCACTTGGGGTCTAAAATGAACAGCAGATCTCTTGGAGACTGTTCTGAGGAATTGTAGCTTCTCCTCTGCCTCCTCCTGAAACAGGAAAGTCTGCCCGTGCTTCCCCAGAATGCCAGCTCGGATATAAGCTACTCCCACAGAGCAGGGAAGTGACCCGCAGGTCAATTGGAATAGCAACACCCATCCAGAAGGGGGCTGCTGTCTGTGGGTTTTCTAGGTGGAAAAAGAAAATGGTTGCAGAAACAGAACGAAAGAGAATACTAACAAGAAGAAGGGTGCCCTGGAAGCACAGTGGATTACACGGTGGATTTCTAACGTGAGGTCAGCAGTTCAAAATTTCCAAGTGCTCCACGAGAGAAAGATGAGGCTTTCTGCTCCCCTAAAGATGTAGGCTCTCAGAATCCCACAGGGGCACTGCTACTCTGTTTGTAGGGTGGCTGTGAGAATCGACTTGGTGTTGGTTAGTCCAGAGTTAATATTGACAAGAGCAGGGTACAGCACCCCCTGGTGAGCATATTTATTTTTAGTTTCTTGTTTGTCTTTTTAATAAGCATCTGTTCTCTTTATGTCTATTTTTTATGTTAACCCAGAGTTTGTCAGGTCTGCTGACAGTGTTGAACACATCAAATTTGTCTTGAGATGCTGTCAAAATTCAAGTGGGATATACTCATGTGTGACAGACTCACATTGTACTTTACCTTTCATGGACCTGTATTAATTTTCTTAAGCTTTAACCTGAAATTACATATTGACAGTTGATGATTTGTTCCTTGTTCTGTTTCTTTTTGTTGTCCCATAATTCCAGCAAACCGTACCTCGCCATCTTAGCCTCTGTTCATGTTGCTCTTCAGCATCTGTAATTTTAACTATCACATCCCCTAATTCTCTGATGACTTTCTTCTGCTTGGTTCAGTGGGGTGGTAAGTCCTTCCCATTTTTAAATATGTCCCACTGAAGCGTTTCACATTCCAGTTATTGTCTCTTTCAGTTGCAATGTCTCTTTACTTAGATTCCCCATCGTGTTCTTGGATTGTTTCCCTTATTCTTTTCAACGGTTGTCTGTTTTCACTTAACTCTTTGATTATGTTTGGCTACACTATATTTTCCCACCCCATTCATTACTTGGTGATCCCTAAATGTGCCTTTACTTCCTTAATCATGTTTGGATGTCCATTGTTTCCCTGTTCTTTGTGTACCTTATAATTTTTTTTTCGAGCATTGGTATTTTGAAAGTGTCAACTTTCTCAGATGGCCCCCATATTTGCTGGTTTTTCCTGTAATACTTTTGCAATAAAACTTGTAGGTGAGGGCTGAGCCCCGGTGGCGTTGTGGTTGTGCGCAGGACTGCGGCCCACTGGGAAGGAGGTTCAATTCCAGCAGTGGCTCCACAGGAGCAAAGGCTGGACCTCCTACTCCCACCACCAGAGGGCAGTGATGCCCCCCCCAAATAAATTTTTAAGAAAGAAATGAAAATGGATTAGTCCATTCTCAAGCACCAAGTTTTTACCCTAACCTTGCCTTTTGGGGGGGGGCGTCACTGCCCTCTGGTGGTCAGGGGAGCTACCCAGCCTTGCTCCTGGAGAGCCGCTGCTGGCTTTGAACCGCCAAACCTGTGGGCCGCAGCCCTGCATTCAACCACTTACGCCACCGGGGCTCAGCCCTAACCTTGCCTTTTTATACAAAATATTACACAGAAATTTCAAAGTAAGTTCAGACTTAGATAATATAATTTAAATAAGAAACACAACATTTAGAAAGTTTGAAACAACTACAGTATGGCTCATACCTTGAAGTTGATGAGGATGGATCTGTGGACACGAATGTAGAGAGGAGGGATGAAGAGAGTCATTGTTTGGAATAGGAATCCCCTTCCTTAAAAATCTGCTGTTTTTCAGGAGTTGTTTTTCCCCTTCTTTCCTTTTTTTTCACTAGGACCTCACTAGCTTTCTCTTCAAAAAACAAAACAAAAAAAAATCGGGCTGAGCCCCGGCGGCATAAGTGGTTGAGTGCGGAACTGCAGCCCGTGGGTTTGGCGGTTCAAATCCAGGGGTGGCTCTCAGGAGCAGCACTGGATAGCGTCCACGACCACCAGAGGCAGTGATGCACCCCCCCCCCAAAAAAAAAATCTGTAATGTGGTCTCCTATTGGTGTTTCCTTAGCTGTTTCCTAAAAGGGTTTACTAAATTGTCACCGACAATCTCAATAACAATTCCTTATCATGATGATTCTTTTAAAATAAACACCTCTTTCTTAGGACCCATGGTTTTATCTAAAAAAAGGTGCAAAAACTCAGAAAATTAGAGCAAAACACTTGGAAGACAGCCGCAAAAGATTTAAGCAACGTGTACTAACAACATCAATTATCTCCAAGGGACAGAAACACGAACTGCTTTTGTTTACAAAAACCATGTGTGTCAGCTCAGATTCTGATGTTTTTGTTCAAGCTCAGATGCAAAATTATCTCGACCTTTCGCATAAAAATCCAACTTTGTTGTGTATTAATACAATCAAACACTGGGGTTCTACAGCATGTTTCTCTGTATTAAGGAATTTGTGCTGAGTAATTGTAATTGTTTTGTCCTTCATGCTTTTATTGACGAATGTACAAAAAGCAGGGATAGAAAGGAGACATCAAGATGGCATCCAAGTCGAATCACACGCCCCGCACTCCTGCTGTTACACCAGAAAATGAAGAGGTAAGGAGACCAATACTGGGAGGCTGGGTGCTAAAATAGATTCAGGGTACTAGGGTCTGGCTCAGACCTCCCCCTGTAATTTTCACTCATGAAGGGAGTTGAGAATTCACGGAAATGTTCTAACTCCACCCATTGTGTTTGCCAGTGGGCTCCACTAACCCCTTGCCATGTCCAGAAGGATGGCATCTGACACCCTTCCTGCACCCAAGAACCGAGTTCTGCAAAGAGCAGTAATTTACCCAAGCTTCTGTCTAAAAGTGGTCGTAACCCCAGGCTCATAGTCACACAACCTCACACAGGTCTTCCCCTCTCTGCTCTCTCTGCAAAGCATTGGGAGGAGCCTAAATTTCCATCAATAAATGAGTGGCTTAGAAAACTCTGGCACATGCACCCAGTGGAGTACGATGCATCACCAAAAAAGCACTGATGGTTGCATGGAGCACATCATCTCATAGAATGAGTTGGAAGAAATTATGCTAAGCAGAGTTAGCCAATCACAAAAGGATAAGTACACCATGAGTCCACTGAGGTAGCGTAAATATAATCAGCACAGTAAGTATAGAAGAAAAGCCACTTATCTCACACTATATAGGTTGAGGTACAGGCAGTTGGGAGGGGTACAGGCAGTTGGGAGGTGAAAACCAATGATGTATATATCATTCCAACACAAAAAAGAAGAAATTGGTGGGGCGGGGCAGGAAGAAGGACATAGTGGTACTGGGGATCTGGATGGTAACCCTGGGGGAGGGTACTGTTTATGTCTCCACAGAAATGGAGGGACCCCACCACAGAATGCCAAACCCTGAGGACAACTTCACTACATGAAGTAACCCATGAACAGAGTGGGCTTTAGAGTCGACCCCAATTAGAGCCAAGCTGATCTCCTCCCTAGAAGTGTGTGCTACAAAGAACAACACTAAACATAGAGGTTGGGGAGAAGGACTGGCCTGCGACACCCACAGGGAAGCAAAACAAGAAGAAAAAGGAGAAAATCAGGACTTAGACCCCCTGTCAGTACATGAAGACCTGAGGATGTTGTTCCTGTAGGGAGTGGATAAGACACAGAGGGGACTCTAGGGCTCACAGCAGCTCAAGACCTGATGCCCCCTTGCTGGACTGTGCTGCAACAGAGGACAATATGGGGGGCACAGGGTAAGGAGCGAGTCTGGCCTGAACCTCCCCCAGTGGGGTAAACTAAGAAGGGGACATAACAGATCAGCAACAGGAAAAAAGCAAAGCCATGAAGTCCCTGAGGAGCCCCCAAAATAGACTTCTGACTAGTGGGGGCAGTTCCGAACCCCCCCCCCAACCCAGGACCTGTGGGAAGATAGTTATAAAGGTCAGTGGATAGACCTGGAACTATGTATGATTTTTCAGGGGTTTTTTGTTTGTGTTTTTTTTTTTGCTATTAATTTACATTTTCCCCCTTCTTATTCAATCTTTTCCTCACTTTTTATTTTGCCTCCATTACTGTTGGTTTGCCTACCTGTATAAAGGGAAGCACTTGGGAAGCAAGATCAATGGTCCCAGAGGAACTTGGAGGGAGGAGGAGGTGGGGGCAGGGAGTGGTGAACAAGCAATGCCATAGAACAGGAATTAAAATCAACAACAAGGAAAATGTAGAGCTCTTGGGGGTGTTGGAATCTAGCTGAGATGAATTACTAAGAGGCAGAAGAAGGGTGAGCATGTTGGTAGGACAGGAGGAAACTAAAAAGAAACAGAGAAAAGATCTAGGAAGCAAAGTTATGTATCGAGGTATAAACATAGGTGTGTATATATAAATAAATTAATTCATAAAATCGCAGTATTGGCACACACACACATATATATATATACTTCAATATTTGAGGTAGTGGATGGACTTTGGGTCTCTGCTCAAGCTCTTTCTCAACACAAGAACATTTTGTTCCAACAACCTGACATTTTGTGATGCTCACCTTCCCAGCATGATCACTGAAGACAAAATGGGCGCATAAGCAAATGTGATGAAGAAAGTTGATGGTACCCAGCGATCAAAAGATAAAATGTCTGAGGTCTTAAAGGCTTGAAATTAAACAAGTGGCCATCTAGCAGAGAAGCCACAGGCTCACATGGAGGAAACACACCAGCCTGTGCAATCATGGGGTGTTGGTGGGGTCAGGTAGCAGGCATCAGAAGGGTCAAAACAAGCAAAGAAGCATATTGCTGAGAATGCCAGGGTCAGGGCAGTGACCCCAAACCCAACTGTAGACAAATGAAATATCCCCTTACAGAAGGGTCACAAGGAAGAGATGAGTCAACCAGGGCGCAGTGTATCTTCAATTAAATGCACAATATTCCTTGGTTTCTTGAGATTTCCTCAGCCCCCACTCTCATGACCCCAATCCTGCCTTTCACTTAGGGGTAGGCCAGAGATTTACACTAGTACAGAGAGGAGCTCATAGCATGTGAATTCCAGATCAGGTAAACCCCTCAGGAAAGAAATGCAAGTAGCAATACCAAGAGAGTAGGGGGGAAGGTGGGGAGAGGAGAGGAAGAAGGGAAAATGGATCGCAATGATCAACACATAATCACACTTCCTCCCCCACCCCCCGCCTGGGAAGGCAGAGAACAACAGACACTGTGGGAGAAGGGTGACAGCGGTCAGCACAAGATATGAAAATAGTTATAGTTTATCAAGGGGTCACAAGAGTGGGAGGGGGGAAGGAGAGAAAAAAGAGGTGCTGCGTAGTGGTTGAGTGCGGGACTGCAGCCAGTTAACTGGCTTGGTGGGTCCCAGCAGCAGCAAGACTGGGTAGCTCCCACGACCACCAGAGGGCAGTGATGTGCCCCCCCCAAAAAAAAGAGCTGATACCAAGGGCTCAAATAGAAAGTAACTGTTTAGAAAATGATGGCAACATATGTACAAATATGCTTGATACAATTGATATAAGGATTGTTATAAGAGCTGTAACAGCACTCAATAAAATGATCCTTAAAAAAAGAAAACAAACAAACAAAAAATAAATAAAAAGCAGGGATAAAGTAATGTTTCAAGGGACATGAAATATAAAGATATAGTGATAACAAAATGAGGAAGGAAGGAAGGAAGGAAGGAAGGAAGGAAGAGAGAGGGATGATGGTACAGGTATAGAATTTCTTGCATGCTATGGAAGTTAAATTGTTGTTATCTTACCCAAGAATGTTTTAAATACAAGCTAGAAAAAATACTCATGGTAACCACTAGGAATATATATATATATATTATATATATATATTAAAATACACACTTAAAAACTTGTAAAAACAAAATGACTCATAAATCCATAACAAGAGATTGAGTCAGTGATCCTAAAGTTACCAACAGAAATAAAGTCCTTGATAAGATAGATGGCTTCACCAGTTAATTGTAACAATTATTTAAAGAATTAATATGAAAACTGTTTGAACTCCTCTAAACACAGAGGAGGAAAGGATGTGCTCTAATTCATTCTTTTTTTTAATCATTCTTTTATGTATTTTTAATCATAAAAAACAAATGCAAAGTTTATTTGGAAAGGAAAGTAGGTGGGACCACTAATGAGTTTCCTCTCTCTAAAATCATTCTATAAAGCAAACATAACCCTGACACCAATCCGAGAGAAAACTTCCAAGGAGAACAATTCACTGTCATCAAGTTGATGCTCACTTACAGTGACCCTAAAGGGCAGGGTAGAACTGCCCCCTGTGAGTTTTAAAGACTGTAATTGTTTACAGGAATAAAAAGGCCCTTCTTTCTCCCACTTAGCAGCTAGTAGTATCAAATTAAGAATCCTTGAGGATAGCAGGTCACTTCCTAGCCACCATGCCACCAGGGTTCCTCAAGAAAACACAATTATAGGCTAGCATTTCTAGTATTTCTTACACATAGATGCAAATATCCTCAAAAAGTTGTAAGTATGCAGACTGCAACAGCATACTAAAAGAGTTATATATCATAACTCAAAAAATCCCCACCCCCAAACAAAAACCCTCATTGCTACTGAGTTGATGCCAATTCATAGTGACTTATAAACAAGACAAGGTAGAATTTCCCTTGTGAGTCTCTGAGATTGTAACTCTTTTTGTGCGTGGCCATCACTGCCCTGGTGGGAGTAGGAGACCCAGCCTTGCTCCTGGAGAGCTGCTGCTGGATTTGAACCGCCAACCCTGTGGATCGCAGTCCTGCACACAACCTCTGCACCACCAGGGCTCAGCCCAAGATGGTAACTTTTTACGGGAGTAGAAAGCCTCATCTTCCTTCCTTAGAATAGCTGGTGGTTTGGGAATGCTGACCTGGCAGTTAGCAGGCCAACCCATAACCACTATTTGAGAAATGTAGGGAACATTCAAAAATAGAAAATCAATCAGCATAATACATTACATCAATAGTACAAAGGAAAGAACCATGTAATTATCTCTATGGTTATAGTCAAAGTACTTGCTAAAATCCAAAACCTTTTCTTAAAAACAATATTCTTTGGAAATAATCCAGACATCATACCATTCATTAGTTTAGTCATATCAAGCAGTGCTGTACAATTGCTACCACATTCAGTTTCAAAACATATTCTTCCTTCTTGTACCCCTAGATATCAGTTCCCCATTACTCTGCCACCCCCAAGAGGGTCTCCCCTGCCAGAACCATGGGGAACTTTATTCTAGTTATTCTCTCCATAAATTTATTCATCCTGAGTTTCATATATCAAAAACCATAGAAAATTACAAAGCTGACAGACAAGAAGGCTTCCGCCAATAACAAAATACAAGAGAGATATTAAAAGATCAAGCTCAAAGTGTATCAAAGGAAAGGTCAAATGATAAGGTTTTAACCACCCAAGTCAGATTTAACATTTTAATATACTATAATTGTCTCTACAATACTTTCTTTTTAAAAAATCATTTTATTGGGGGCTCTTACAGCTCTTATCATAATCCATATGTCCATTCATTGTGTCAAGCATATTTATACATATATTGCTGTCATCATTTTCAAAACATTTTCTTTCTACTTGAGCCCTTGACATCAGATCATTCCCCACCCTCTCCCCCCTCCCTCGTAATCCCTCGATAATTTATAAATTATTATTTTCTCTACAATACTCTGGCTGATAACTAGGTTATTCTCCGTCATTTATGTCAGAGAGAGATTTATTTCAAGTGTAGATTCTGCAAATGTATTTTGGGCTTCTGATATCATCAGTAATCTTCTGAAAACTAGAATTTCACAATTTAAGCTGTGATATAATTTCCTTCTTTGGATTGAATTATATAATTTACAATCTATGGATCACAAATGTTGGTCTGCTTCTTCCACCTGGGCTCAGTTGATATCTCACTTAGATGGCTGCTTATTTGGAAACCAGCCTTTAAGATCTCGACACCCATCTGTTCTTTCTGTTAGCCAGGTACCATCTAATTTTTTTTGCCACACTTTACTGTTTCATCTATATCTTTCATGTTTCCTTCATATGAGCAAGTTATTGAGCAGGATCATGTCCAAAGAACTAATTGTTCTTAGTTTGGAGCTAGGATTACGCGCGAGCCCCAGGTTCATTCCTAAATTGTGTTTTCCATCTGCCTCTGGTTCACCTTTGAGATCTCATAGTTATTTTATGACAAAGAACCTTATTGATCATCTCCCTGGAGGATAAAGGCCTTCTGTGTATAGTGTCATTGACTTAGTCCAGGGTAATGTATGTAAGACACAATTGAGAAATGAAGATTAAGCAAGTGCAGGCTAACTGCAAATCATAGTACATAGATTATTGACTTGTACAGATTAAATCCTTACCTGAATGGACACTTTCCACAAAAAGCAGTTGTTGGTTATCAGGCAAAGCTTACAGTAAAATGCACTGGCAAGATCAGACACAGGTCAGCCAGCATAATTCATATCTTAATAAAGTGAGTAGAGCAGTGAAGTAGTCGGTAAATGCTAGTACACCCATCTAAAGTTCAATGCCCTTGGTATAGCTTTCTTCAGCTTCTTCATATATAATGTAGTTTGGGCCCTAAGTCCTTGGATGAAGGAAGTGTTTGAAGTAGAGTCCAGTTCACTAATGGAATTTCCACATCACATCCCTCTGGTAACGGTCTTTGGAGCCTGCAGCATGCCTCAAAGATCCAGGATTCAGTATCCCAGAATTCTATGGTATATGGCCTGAGTTCCCAGGGCCTCTACAGAAACTCAGACCAACATATCCTCTTAGGAACGTAGTACCAGGCATACTCTCCCTTAGCATCTGTACAAGTATTGTTAGTCTTTTTTTTTCTGTGATAGGATGTTAATATTCCTCTTTTTTTCTATCAACAGAAATGCACTTTTCTCCTCTAAGATGTGTGTGCTCCCTTTCCTATATCTTCACTTGATATACCTACCAGTATCACTTATCACTCTTTCCTGATAAAGCCCCTGAAAGGATTGGGTTTGAAAAAAAAAAGTTCCTTGATATACTGCATGACATAATATTAAAAACCAATAGCCTTCTTGAGATTGAAAACAAAGCAAAAAACCCCATGCTCACCACTTTTAATCAATTTTGTGTTAGAATTCTAGGCAGTGCAACAAGACGAGAAAAACTATGCAAATCAAAAAAGAATTGAAATAGTCTCTACTCGTAGATGACTTGATCCTCTATGTAGAAAATCCCCAAAGTCTGCAACAAAACAGGTAGAACAAATAGACCAAAGAACACTGCCATCCAGTCTATTCAGACTCAGTGAGCCTAGATTGGAGTTTGAAGACTGTAAATCTTTATGGGGGCAGACAGTCTCACCTTTTTTCTCATGGAGCAGCTGTGGGTTTGAACCACCAGCTTAGTGATTAGCAGCCCAAAACCTAACCCATAGTACCAATAGGGCATCTTAGAAAGAACAGAGAGATTTAGCAAAGTTGCAGGATATAAGGCCAAAAAGCAGTTGACCTTTTCTTTATCAGTAATGAGAAATCTGAAAGGAAAATCAGAAAGCATATGTAAGCACAAAATATCTGGGAATAAATATAACCAGAAATGTGAGAATTAAGCATTGAACATTATAAAACGCTGCGGAAGGAAACCTTTGTGACACTGTGGGTTAGGCATCAGGCTGCTATAAAACACTGCTGAAATAGATTAAAGAAGATATATATAAACGGAAGGATGCCCCGTGTTATTCGCCTGGAAGATTGATGTTAAGATGTCAATACTACTCAAAGTGATTCAACACACTCCCTAGCAAATTCCAAAACCCCTCTGTATCAACATGAAAAAAAATCAACTTATGTACGATCAATTTTTCTTTTTTAAGAAGCGACTTTCAGGATTTTTTTCTTTAGTTTTGGAGTTTGATTGTGATGTATTTTCTTTCTTTCTTTCTTTCTTTTTTTGGCATCACTGCCCTAGTGGTGGGAGTAGGAGGCCCAGCCTTTGCTCCTGTGAGTGGGAATTGAACCTCCATCCCAGTGGGCCGCAGTCCCGCGCACAACCACTACGCCACCGGGGCTCAGCCAATTATGATGTATTTTCAGTTTCCTTTTGGGATAGTTCCAATTTAAGGTGTGTTTGCCTTCTAGAATGCACATTTCCTAATGTTTTATGAAATTAGGGAAGTTTCCTCATAACAGATCATGAATAATTTTCTTGGAGTTTTTTTTTAATCTCTTCCTGTTCCAGAGTTCAGGTCACATGTATGTTAATTCTCTTAATGGCATTCAAC
>PVJH01042662.1:0-14159 GCA_004026705.1 Nesogale talazaci
GTACATGCCCTTGTTGCCTATGTGTACCTGGTTATACCTCCTGTGCTCAACCCCATCATCTATAGTGTTAAATCCAAACCCATCCGGGAAGCCATGCTCAAGGTCCTGAAGGCAAAGGGGTAAGTCTGAGAAGACCAGAGAAAACCCACCGAATCTGGCAAAAAATGTGGCCAAATTATAAGAAATGTCCTGTAAGTCCTTATCCAAAACTCAAACATAAACACTCTCCAGAGTATGACAGGACCAAAAATTAGATAAATGGAAACAAGTAACTCATAGTAAAAGTAAAGGGTGCTGTTACACTGAGGGAAAAGTTTTAATAACAATATTTTGGATAGACTATTAGTTGCTGCTAGGAGCTATGGTGCCATCGTGGAGTATGTGTTGGACTGCTAAGTGCAAGGCTGGCAGTTTGAAGCCAACAGTTCCCCTCAGGAGAAAGGTGATGTTGTCTGTTCCTTTAAAGAGTTAGGCTCAGAAGCATTCAGAGAAACAGTTATACTCTGTCCCATGGGGCTGTTATGAGTGGGAATCAGCTTGATGGCAGTGAGTTAGATTTGGTTTTATTATCCTAAAATACTTTTAATCTGGAACTAACATTACTCCCAGGGGTCACTTTCCAGACAAATAATCAACTAGTCTATAAAATAAACAATAGCATCTATGAATGTGCTCCTCGAACAATCAACTAGAGGAGACCAAAGAGGAAAAAATGTGCTACAGGGCTAAGGAAAGGTATGGAAAGAGAGAAACAAAGGAGGCAGGGTGGAAACGGAGAGAGCTGACACATGGCATGAAAAAAATATAGTGTGCTTGTGGAAAGGCAGCTGGGTTTCATATTAATCTGTTGGTACAGATTGTGGGAAGGTGAGGTCAAAAGAAACGGTATAGTGAGACTTCATGGAACCTTTCAAACCTTATTGAAATGTTTGACATGCAACCTATGTTTGAGTCATCATGGAAACGATTTCATTATAGAATATTGCACGGGGGCTGAGCCTCGGTGGCGTAGTGGTTGAGTGCAGGACTGCAGGCCATTGGCTTGGCGGTTCAAATCTAGCAGCAGCTCTCCGGGAGCAAGGCTGGGTAGCTCCCACAACCACCAGAGGGCAGTGATGTCCCCCACCCCAAAAAAAGAATATTGCACGGGTTTAACTGTATAGTAGAGATTCTAGACCACACCGCTGTTGAGAAAATTACAGCTCATCTTAGCCACAAAGGACAAAGAAGAACTGTTCCCTAGAGTTTCTGGGGCTGTAAATCTTTGCAGAAATAGTCTCATCATTCTACCAGTGATGGGTTCAAACTCTCAGTTAGCAGTTTAACACTGAACCAACATTGTCACCGGAGCTTCTATATTAGGGAACTAAAAACGTAAAACTAAACTCAAACCCATTGCCATCAAGTTAGTTTTGACTCAGCAACCCCATAGGTCATCGGAACACTGCCCCTGTGGGGTTTTAAGAGTAATTCTTCTTGTTGTTTTTAATCCTGTAAAAAAAATGTTTTATTAATGAATCACTTTATTGAGGGCCTCTTACAGTTCTTATAACAATCCATACATCAATTATATCAAGCATATCTGTACATATGTTGCCATCATTTTCAAAACATTTTTGTTCTGCCTGAGCCTTTGGTATCAGCTCCCTTTTTTTCCCTCTCTCCCCCTACCTCCCACACTCGTCGATCCCTGATAATCTATAAATTATTATTATTTTCATATCTTACACCATCCACTGTCTCCCTTCACCCATGTTTCTGTTATTCGTCCCCCAGTGCCAGGGGGGCGGTGGGCATTATAGGTCAATCATTAAAGTCAGTTCTCTATTCCCCCCACCCACCTCGCTTTCCCCCTACCTTCATGGTATGACTACTCCCCTTACTGTTATTGAGGGGTTTATCTGTCCTGGATTCCATATGTCAAGAGCTCTTATCTGTACCAGTGTATATGCTCTAGTCTAGCCAGATTTGTAAGGTAGAACTGGGGTCATGATAGGCTAGGGGAGAAAGCATTAAAAAACCAGAAGAATTTGTGTGTTTTGTGAGTGATGTGATGGACCCTGATTGTTTCTTTCTTTCCTTGTGTCTCATCTGTTAGGGAGTATCCAATTGTGTGCAGATGGGTTTTGCATCTCCATGCTGACCCTCATCAGTATATTTGTTTGTTTGGGGGTCTTCTGATGCCTGATATCTGATCCCATCAACACCTTGTCATCACACAAGCAGGTGTGCTTTTTTCATGTGGCCTCTGTTGCTTCCCTGTTAGATGGCCCCTTATTTAACTTCAAGCCTTTAAGACCAGAGACACTATATCTTTTAATAGCCAGGCACCATCAGCTTTCTTCACTACATTTGCTTATGCACCCATTTTGACTTCAGCAATTGTATTGGGAAGGTGAGCATCACAGAATGCCATGTTATTAGAACAAAGCCTTCTTGCTTTGAGGGAGTACTTACTTAGAGACCCAATGCCTCTCTGCTACCTTGATACTTAGCATTTAAATATATAGTCATAGACCTATATCTCTATCATTATACATTAACATATTTACATATGTGCATGCCTATATTTATACTCCTATAAATGTTGTTTGCCTCCTTGTCCTTTCCTCTATTTCTTTTTATATTCCTCCTGTCCCACTATCACGCTAGACCTTCATTTGGCAATCTGTACTGAGACTGTAATTCTTTATGGGTGTAGAAAGCCCTGGGCTGAGCCCCAGTGGTGTAAGTGGTTGAGTGCGGGACTGCGGCCCGCAGGCTTGGCGGTTCAAATCAAGTTGCAGTTCTCAGTAACGGCACTGGGTAGTGCCCACGACCACCAGAGGCCGTGATGCCCACACACACACACACACACACACACACACACACACACAAAGAAAGAAAGCCCTATCTTTCTCCCAAGGAGCAGCTGGTGATCTTAAACTCCTGAACTTGCAGTTGGCAGTTCAACAAATAATTATGCCACCATGGCTTAAAGGTAGACATATAAAAGAAGAAAATTAAGGCAAAGAAACAAAAAAAATTGCAATAGTCTAGATAAGCAGATGTTAATGTCGTAGTTGATATAATTAAATTTCTGCCATTGGAATGGAAAGGGTACCTCATTTTTAGATGTTATTGGTATAGTTTCTTATCTCTGTCCATTGAGAATTCTGAGAAGCTACCCCACCCAGTATCAGCAAATAGACCTAGAAACTACCTAGCAGTTTCTAAATACTATTACCCACTGCAAAAAAAAAAAAAAATCTGGCATCCTTCAAGAAATGATTGATTCCAGGTGTGATGTAGAGAAAGCATCAGGTGATACCAAAACCCTTGTGCCTTACAGCAATAAGGAACATAAATACAACAGGATTGTGTTGATTTGTTTCAAAAACCTGTACAATCTGGGTTTCAAAGAAAGCCAATATGAAGGCTTTAAAAAGGAAGGATAATTCCATAGTAATACTCAAAACACAGATGGTGAAACTCAAAGAAGAAACTAAAATAAAAAAAGATCTTTACAGAAAAACATCATCTAGTAAATGTAAAATGCTTGGTCATTTTAGAAGACCAGCTGCTGGAATGTTTCAATGCCATGCAACAATAATCAACAAAAGTTTAAAGGATATTTGAAAGAGGAAATACAAAAGTCCGAAGTATCACCCTATAGATCCTTCATTAACTGGAAAGGAAGAAATGTGCCTTGTAATAAACCACAAAAACCAAACACACTGCCATCATGTCCGTGTCAACTCAGGGTAACCCTGTAAGAGAAGGTCGAACTGACCCTGTGAGGAGTCTCAGGGAATACAAGACCATGCAGCAGCTGGTGGTTTTGAACTGCTGACCTTGGGAATCACATCCTAATGTGATCACTACTCCACGACAGCTCCCCCTGTAATAATAAAGGTACTAGCAATTACTGCCTTAAGCAAGATGGCAAGACTTCATCTTATGCTTTGGACCTATTGTCAAGAGGAAGACATCCTCGGGAAAGACTTTCAAAACCCAAAACCAAACTCATCTGCGTCAAGTTGATGTCGATTCATAGCACCATGTCTGTGTGCTTCTGAGACTCTAACTGTTTATGCAAGCAAAAAGCACCATCTTCCTCCTGGCGAGTAGCTGTTGATTTCAAACTGCCAACCATGCAGATTATCACCCAGTCCATCAACACGTGGTACCATGGAAGGACAGCAAAAAAGAGGAAAGCCCTCAACAAGCTGGATTGGCCCAGTGAGTGCATCAATGAGCTTAGGCAATGGAACAATAGTGAGGATGGCATAGGAGCTTGTAGTATTTCCTTCTGCTGTGGGTCAGAGTCGACGCGATGGCACCCAACAGCACCCGCAATCTTAAGCAAATGAACACACTTAACCAATGGTGGTATAATCAGACTTACATACCTCCCAATATCAGCAACAGAGGCACGGCATGATAGAGAAAGAACTCTTACCAAAAGCTTTAGCCCAGATCTAACCGTGAAATGTAATGAAAAAAATCTTTAAAATCAGAAGAATTCATCAATCCCCCCCCCACACACACACACACACAAACATAAATAGTGGGCTGTGTGACTTAAAAAATAAGAAAGAGAAAATTTGAAATGGACTTGGAGACTTTAGTGACAAATGGGTTCTTCTTAAAAAGAAATGAATTAATAAAAAGTAAAATGCAGTAAAGGAACACCATGTTAGCAGGTACTAGTCATGTTCTGAAAAATGACTATACATTGTATATAAATGCTGTGATTTCAAGGGACTGTCTAAAAAACTTTGTCTTATGGTCACCCCACATGTAGAACTATGGATGATCCTTACAGTTGTCAATATCTAATTGTTCTTTCCAAAGTAGATCATCAGACTTTGTTCCCTATTCAAATCACCAGTCCTTCGCTTTCAAACTAGCATGGTAACCATTTGCACCATCCAGAGATTTTGATGATATTAGGAGTGTAGTATCATTTATCTAGATTTGAAAATGGTATTGTGGCTCAGTTATGTAGGAAATTCAATACTAATACTAATACTAATGTAGGAGCTTCAATACTAATGTTTAGTTGAGAAGTATGACAATGTCTACAATTAAATGAGTAAGCAATGTGTATAAAAGTAGAGAAAAAGAAAGAGAGAAAAAGTCATTATGAGAAAGGAAAAAAAGGTTAGCCATGTAGGTGATGGGAATGCAAGTGTTTTATTATCATATTCTTTCATATTTTCATAGCATTAACTTGTACAAAAATAAAATATGAGAGTACAGAACTGCATACGCATAGAAATATACTGGTATTCTCATGCCCAGAATCCTTCTAAATTCCAAGAGAGACAGAACTGTCTCTCAAATGATTACTGAATCCTGAGAAAAGACTTAGACTGGGCCTGAACAGTCTGGTCCATTAGTGTTAGGAAGGAGAGTTAGAATGAATAGGAAGCAAAATAAATTTTTATATTCAGGCCTTTAAGACTGGAACTGAGATTTTTCTGAAGCACACAACAAGCCTAAACAGTGGTTTGAACTCGGGTCTCAGATAATGATGAGCTTCCCTCAATTATACTTCACACATTATAATTACAAATTATGACAAGTGAGACTGGGAAGTCTTTGACGCCAAAGGTCAATGACCATGTTTTAGTCATCTTTTGTCTCAGTTATGTGCCTACCCACTACTCGATAAATATTTTTAAATTGATGAATGAATGACAGTGAAAGAATGTAGAAGAAGGTCTAAGCATCGGGTCAGAAATTAGTCTCCTAGGACTGGGATCTTACTTTCTTCCCCTAGATTATCTCCAAATGTAGGTAGTCACCAAGAGAGAGGCTTAAGTACCTCTTAGATGTTCCGTGACAAAGATTTCTGTTCTGGCTTCTCGAATGCTGATGAGAGTCTATGATCTCGCGTGTATTGTACATTTGTCTTTATACTAATGTAATTTTATCCTTACCACCTTAGTGTGATTTGTTTTCCAGCTGTGAAATGCAGGAGGAGGGATTGTAAAAGGGTAATAACTGATACAAGATGTTTCAGGGAATGTAGGGGTGGGATATGGGCGATAGAGAGGGAAAGGAGAGTTTGGGAGCAAATAATGAAGGCAGGAGGAGGGAATAACTCTGGAGCTCATTTGGAGGCTAAGCTATTCTAGTTTCTAGATTCTCAGGGCAGAACTGAATTCCATTACACCTTGAATACTTTCCTTATCTGACAAAGGAATTGAACAGAAGTGGCTTCAGGAAATTTACTTGAATAAACCTACTCAGAAACCATAGTTCCTGATTAAATACAAAGTTTGTTCATTTGTTCATTCCAAAACAAAGTTATGGAATTACTAATTACACACCACAACCCAGACAATGAAATCTGTAACAAAATCCCTTTACTTCTGTGGAGCAACTAAGTTTCCCTTGTTCCCAAAAGGCACCTCCTTACTCTGGCATGTCCTGTTGTTTTAGATGTAGTTCATCTCTAGGGAGTCATTGAGAAGAATTGGGACTCCATAATGCTTCATTGTGTTCCAGCCGTCTCTGGAACAAGAAGCAGTTGCTAGAATAGACCATGCAATAGAATATTGGATGGTTTAAAAAATCCAGAAAAGTGTGTATCAGAGTTGTATCCTTTCACAATACTTATTCAATCTGTCTGCTGAGCAACTAATCTGAGAACCTGCACTTTATAAAGAAGAATGTAGCATCAGGTTTAGAGGAAGGTTTATTAACAATATGTGATAGGCAGTTGGCACAACGTTGCTTGCTAAAAGTGAGGCAGACTAGAAGCACATGCTGAAGAAAATCAGAGACTGCAGTCTTCAACATGAATTACAATCCAATGCAGAGCAAAATCAAAGCCCTCACAAATTGAGAAAAGATTGAAATCGTCACAGATTCCATTCTACTTGGGTCTGCAATCAGCAATTATGGAAGCAGCGGTCAAGAAATCAAATGACCTAGTGCATTCGGATGAAGGTACTGCGCACGAGTTCTTGAAAGGGTTCAAGAGCAGGGGAGCACTTTGAGGACTGACGTGCATCAGATCCAGCCCATAGTATTTTTAACCAACTCACACGTGTGAAAATGGACAGTCAATAAATAAATAAAGCGCACAACAATTGATGCACTTGAATTACAGTGTTGGTGAAAAATATTGAAAATGTGGTCAGAAAAACAAACACATCTGTCTTAGTTGAAGAAGAGTCAGAATGCTCCTTAGAAGTGAAGACAGTGATACTTCAATTCAAGTACTTTGACCCTGTTGTCAGGACATATCAGTGTCCCCTCCTCACCCCGCCCCACTCATGCCCCATGGACATTGTGATTGATAAAGCAGTGAGTTAGGAAAAAAAAAAAAAAAGGAAGCACCTCAACAGTGACTGTATCAATGGGCTCAAACTTAACACCCATGAGGACCAAGCAGTGTTTCCTTATTTTGTATATTGGGTCACTGTAAGTCAGAACCAACAAGATAGCACTGAACAACAACAACTGAAACTTTGGATTGTACATCACCTAGTCCAATGCTGTGTCCTTAATTATCCAAGGAAGCTGTACAAGCAGGCACTTTCCTTGCTGGCAGGCCCACTGGCCGAAAAGAGGACAACCAGGCAGTTGAAACAGCATATGGAGGCCAATCCCATGAGGGACCTTTCCATAATTTCAATGTAGTTCACTGGATCAGGATGAAAGAAGGTCCCGAGGAATGAGCAAGATAGTGAAAAAAATAAATGTCTTATGTTGGAAGACACTTTTGCATCTCTGAAAATGGAAAAAGAGAAAGACACAGGAGCTCCTCTGAATGTGTTAGTGCTCATTCATCATTCATCGCTCTCTCTCTAAGGAGCCTTGAGGGTCCCCTCCACTTCCACAGGTTCCCTGACACACATTTGCTATTGAACACATGGAGATTTCACAAATTCATAAAAAGAAAAGAAACCAGAAGAATGGTTGCTGACCCAAGTGGAGCAACCCGAGACCAAGAATGGGGTGGAGGAAGACAGAAGGCTGTTGCCTTAAGGCAGCTCAGAGCGCCATGCCTCGCCACTACTCAGTTGCTGTCCTGCTTGCAAGAAAGATGTCAGGCAAGGGCAAAAATCCAGTCCAGAGTCAAAGAAAAGGTTTGAAGAGAAAGAGAAAACTTGTTCAAGGGGGATACTTGGGAAAAGAAATTCAAAGAGCCATTAGCTAGTCTAAAAGGCAAAACATAAAATTGAATCTTAAATCCTGATAGTGCTGAACCTCCTACCTGATTCAGGCTTTTTGGTGTGGTTTCTGCTATTGACTGATCTTCTGTAGTATACGTTCCTCCTTTCGAATATGTGCAATTCCAACATCCTAGCACCCTGGCACCCTAGATTTCATGCTGTGCTCTTGTCTCAGACCTAAAACTCAAGATTCTGTTTAGTCATTTGGGGGGTTGTGTGAACATCCTATTTTTCTTTCCCAGATTATTTCATTAGATCTGATTTCTAGGGTCTCTTCCACTGATGAGAAATGTATTTTATTCTGCCCTTTGCCTTCCTTTGTGATGGAGGGGTGGGTATGTGTGAAAGCTGGTCCCCACCTCTCTTTTGTGTAAAGATCCATGCCCTTTTCTTCCATTACCACCACTTCTCCATATGGCCAGCCACTGATTAGTGAGCAGCTGTACCTTCAAAGTGCCAGAATCTATTCTGTGTGACTCCAAATGGCCAAGCAGGCATCTTTGAGGATCATGGGAAAGAAAAAATATATTGAAGAGCCCAGTAAAACTGCATACAGATATAGGAGTATGAATAGGTTTTTCCTTGATCCCAGAGATAATGATTCAAGTTGTCTACTCCTTTTGACAGTGCAGTTATTTAAATGCCTCACTTGCCTTCTGGTGCATACACACACACACACACACATCCTTTTTTATTCCCCATGAAAAGCTAATCAGAGAACCCTCTCTGTGACACACACTCTGGACCTCCCTGGGGAGCTGCATTCAGTCAGTTATATAAAGTTAGCTTCCCAGCAACAGTCGTCATGAGTGTCTGTAGGATGTGGCATTCTGAAGCAGCTTGGGAAAATCAGCTAGGTGAGTCGCATGGAATCCAGATACATGCTTGTCGATTCTCATTTAAAGGGGGGATTCTGGTTCCTGAGTTTTGAGATCTTTACTCTGTCAAGAGATAGGAGGAAGAGACATGAGATGGGCAGATGTCAGGAGCAAGATGAGAAGTAAGAAGGCCTGGAGGTCCACAGATGGCAAGTCTATGCCTCTAGTGTTCCAAAATTCTAAAGATACAAGATCCATACATATTTTATAGTGGTCCCTTTATTATGTCTTAAACAAGACAGAAAAATCATCCAGAAGAAGGAGACCATAATAGTGCCCAGAAAGATTCTTGGCTATATGGCTAATGATGGACTACATCAAAAAAACCCGTGATTGGTGGCACATCAATTTCATCATGTTGCAGGAAGGACTGTGGTAGCAGGGCATTATTGGAATGCATACATAACTGCAAATTAGGGAAGTTTACAGGGTTGCTTTTGGGGGCCTTTGCCCATCTGGCTGCATCATACACGTGACTATGTGGAGCCCAACTTCCAGGAGAGACGTGCATATGTAAATTGCTAAGGACATGCCCCAAGGGGAGTTGGAGTCCACTTTTAAGCAGGGCAAAGCTTTCCACATTGTTGCTTAATTGTCAGAATGAACTGAAATGAAGGTTGTATTTCTATCAAGATTAAAAAGAGAATTAGAACTTTTCACTGCAACAGCATCCTTGCATAAACCAAAGCAAAAAAAAAAAAAAAAAACCCTGTTACTATCCAGTAGCTTCTGAACCACAACAACCTTCTCTGACAAAGTAGGACTGTTCCTTGGGTTCCTGCGACTGTAAAGCTACAGGTATGCACAGCTTCACCTTTAAAAATAAGCTCTCATGCGGCAGTGGTTCTGAGTTGGGATGCCAGCTGCAAAGCCAGCAGTCGGAAACAACCGTGAAACATGGAGCTGTCTACTCTCTACAAGGTTACCGACTGAGAAATCCACAGGGGTAGTTCTTCCCTCACCTATACGGTGGCTATGAGAGAGTATCAACTCACTGGCAATGAGGGTTTTTTGCTTGTTTTGTTTTGTTTTGTTTTTAATACATTCCATAAAGGAAAGGTGATGGAGAAGGCTTAGTTCCTGGAGTATTATCTCCTGGAATCTTTCAAGGTTTGCTTCCTCAGGTCAGTATCCTTTGAGGTCCTTAAGTTAAAGCCCATTGCCATCAAGTCAGTTCTGACTCCCGGTGACCCTTTGTGGGGCAAAATAGACCTGGGCCCCACACTGTCTCCACTGAGTAACGTTTCAGAGGGAGCTCACCCGGCCCTTCTCCCTCTGGTGTTCTGTGAGTGAATGCAAGCCGTCCACCTTGCAGTGAGCAGTCCAGTGTGCTAACCAATTGTGCCACCTGAGGACGCCTTCTTTAAACAGGCCAACAGCATAAGGGTGTGTGACGGCCCCATTTCAGCTAGCCCTCTGCAGGTGCTATGAATGTTTGTATGATGTGGAAATTCTCACAAGGAGATTGTCAGTCACATTCTTCTGGAGAGGAAGAGCTTCTGAGGTAAGCACTAGTCATGGTGGGGGGGGGGGGGGAAGGGCAAGAAAACATAGAGGGTTAGTTCTTCCGTTTCTTGACAATTTATCTTTCCCTGACAGACACACTCACAGATTCACAGAATCCTGGAGTGCCAAAATGGAAATAATTTCAAGACCATTCACATTTTCCCCACTTCTCAAGGGAGAATTATAATTTAAAAATAGCTGTGACCCTTTCATTTCCTGTAGAAAGTAACAGACGACCAAACTTGGTCTGATTTCCAGGCTTGCAGGATTTAATATAATGCTTTCTGACTTCATGGGAACCAGGAAACCCATTAATCAAACCTGGCTGCTAACACAGACATTTTAGCAAAAGAACAAAATAAACAAAAACTAACAGACTATAGAGCCAATAAATAAAGGAGACTAATTCTTGACTTTACCCTAAATGAACCCATATAATATTGGAGGTAAGTATTGACTTCGTTATGCACTGCTCTGTTTTATAGAAAAACTAAATGGGGTAAGTTGTGAATCTGCACTTAGGGGATGCTATGTTTTGTGTTAGAATGGAAAAGAGTGCTGCTACAGAACTGAATTGTTCAAATAAAAAGCTTTCATTCGATTATGTAGTCATTGAGTCTACTTGAAAATAAAAGTGTTTATCTTATAGACAAGGACAGATAAGTTGACATCATCAGGATCAGAACAATTAAATTTAAAATTTTTAAGAGATCTGATTAATAAATAAGAAAACAGATACTGGTGGGTAATTATCACATTAAAAATTGACTGTGCAAGAAGGACCCACAGAGTCACAATAAGGAATAAATATATTGAAGAAAGAGGAAAGAGCTTCTTCTATAGACAAATAAATTTGCCAAGGGATACCAGAAATGCACATACTCTTCCAAGTACTCTGGCCCTACTAACCCCACACTTTTTAGCTCTCTAGTATCTAGGTGGTTTACACAAGCAAGTGCTGTATTTTTCGGACCACAAGAGACTCCTGACCTAAGATGCACCCAGTTTTTAGAACAAGAAAGCAAGAAAAAGAAATATTTGGAACCATATAGTACCAGTATACTACATATCTATTAAAATAAAGCAAAATACGGTCATATTTAACAGTGTAAACTCAACAGTGATGTTAAGAACCTTTATTACTTTCATTAATAAATGAGGTGAGGCATGCGCTATGCCGAGACTGACATTGAGACTCCAGGAGGCGGGACTTACCCCGAACACACAGCAATCGACAGCATGCAAACAGCAGCGGGCAGTAAGCAGGTGCATGGGATCATAAACAAATGTTCTGGGCTACCACACCTTTGGACCCGAAGACACACCCTCGTTCACACACACACACACACACACACACACACACACACACACACTTTGGGGGAGGGGGGGAGTGTGTCTTATGGCCCAACAAATGCAATACTTTCATGCTTACACCAAACATACTTGAAT
Organism: Nesogale talazaci; assembly: GCA_004026705.1. Lineage (NCBI taxonomy): Eukaryota > Metazoa > Chordata > Mammalia > Afrosoricida > Tenrecidae > Nesogale > Nesogale talazaci. Next base: position 12,008 of record PVJH01042662.1, read on the forward strand.
TGGAATTTGAACTGTGCCACTTTCTACCACAGCCTAGGGGAATTCACTACATTTCTGTCCTCATTTTCTTTATGGCTATTATTTATAAAACAAGAGGTAACAAGACCACGCTCACATGGTTTATTATTAACCAACAAAAAAGATAAGGAACATGAAAACTATCCTCTAGCTGATAAATTATGAAACTAATTTTCTCATAAACAGAGACAGAGCAGTGGCATGACCAGGACAAAACCACCTGATTAGTGCTGCCTTTCTTAGCTGCTATTGAATCGGCAGAACAAAACTCTGCCTGGTCCTATGCCACCCTTTAATGGGTTAAAGATGGGACCGTTGTAGCACATAAGGCTTTCATTTAAGGAAATAAATTGATATGACACTCTTCCTAGTTTATTCTGGAATATCTAATGAGATCTGGTCAGAACATGCAAGGGTTCTCCAACCTTTGTCTCCACTAACAGACACAGGAGGTGGCTTCATATCAGATAGTTGGTTGGGACTCTCACATAAAAGGTGAGGTTGCTATTACTGTGCCTCCACTGTCCTCTGAACATTAAAAGACCTGAAAGCACTTAACTGGATGTCTTTGCTCTCTCTCCATTATTGTCTGTGGAGATTCTAACTTTGGGAAAAGAATCTCAAAGTGCTTGGTACTGAAGTTTTGATGTTCTCAGTTTAGGAAGAAGGATGCTCACCAAATTTGAGTATTTTACATGAAGGTACATTCTAGAGCAAATCAAGAGCTCCAGAGGAGTGGACCAAAGATGCTTGGTCGGCTTCCGAAAGTTGTGGGCATGTTCAGGACTGAAGTGAGGCTATGATTCCTGAAATGCAGTTTAAGGTCTACTTTGCAAAGCTAGTCAGTGACCCAGGCTGATCTTCTCTGGGCAAAACACTTATGGAGTCACGTCATTTGTCCATTCCCAGTGAAAAATCAGTGGTCTCTTCATTTATCAACTCTTATAGTACACTTTTTTCCTCCTAGTTGAGTGCTTTCTAAATACTGGGACTATACTGAAATCCCTTAAATCATAAAAGATCTTAAGTTTTAATTGCTGGTTCATGGTAAAAGTCACTGTTTTCTCTTTCTGTGACAGATGCAAATTTTTCTTTCTTTTCCTCTAACTAAGGTTATTTCCCTTTCTTGACAAGGTCATTATTGTTGTTGTATGCTGTCATTTCTGACTCCTAACAGAGCAGAACTGTGCCTTGGAGTTTCCTAAACTATAATATTTGCTGGAGCAGATTCCCAGGCCTTTCCTCTGGCAGAGCAGCTGGTAGATTTGAATATCACCGATCTGTCCATTAGAGAGCTTAACCCTTGTACTCTCGAGTCTCCCTTCCCTTTCTAACATATAAATTACTTGTCGGAACTCAGTGGGATCATGAATGTGAAAGCTTTTCGAATACAGCAAAACGTGCTCCCAGTGGGATAACAGCGACTCTCCTGAGAATGAGGGTGGTGTTCCTGAGCAGTCCTTCAGTGTCTTGCGTTTTAGAAGAGCGTCATTTAATCAAAACATTATGTGGAAGGGTGAAAGCATTTCAGAAATTTTAGTGAGAAGGAACAAAATCCTAAATTCATTTTGGCTACTTAATTTGTGGTCATCATGGAGAAGTTAGCCCACTTTTTAGGGCCTATGACTTAACGCATGCAAATTCCTAAACGGTTAAGGACATAGGTCGCATTGTGCTCAATGGCAGTGATTTTGAGATGAAGGGCTAACCAAAAGAGAAATGCCTAAAGCAAAATCCTACATCGCGTAAATCCATGTCTCTCCAACGACAAAGAACCCATCGGTGTTGTTCTGTCTGCACAGGTTGCATCATTCGGGGGACCTCTTTTGCCTTCCAAAGGATGCTCCCCTCCCAGACCGATGGCAACGTCTCCTTCTTTCAGCCTTCTGCCTTCCTGATGATTGGAATCCCAGGGATGGAGGCTCTTCATGGCTGGATCTCCATCCCCTTCTCCTCCATGTACACTGTGGCCCTCACAGGAAACTGCCTGATCCTCCTGGCCGTCAGGAGGACTCCCAGCCTGCACCAGCCCATGTACTACTTCCTGTCCATGCTGGCCCTCACGGACGTGGGCCTCACCTTGTCTACACTGCCCACCACCCTGGCTGTGCTCTGGTTTGACCATCGCCTCATT
>PVJH01042663.1:0-14139 GCA_004026705.1 Nesogale talazaci
TGGGGCCCTGGTGGTGCAGTGGTTAGGCCTTGGGCTACACGCCACATGGTCAGCAGTTTGAAGCCACCAGTAGCTCGGTGGGAGACAGACTTGGCTTTTGACTCCCATAAACAGTTCCAAAACTTGGAACCCATAGGGTGCCACTGTGAGTCAGCATTGAAGCCGTGCCAGTGAGTTGCAGAGGTAAAGTTTGAACCCCAGCTTCTCTGGTTCCAAAGTACATGCTTTCCCCTTGTCCTCAAATGCTTCCTGATATTTCCAGGAAGACATATGGTAGTGACACACAGTCAATTTAAAAATCTTACCCTCATCCCTTCCCACCCTCCCTCCACACTAGAGTTTGTGCCTCTTAGGGAAGGGGCCTATGTCTTATTCATGGTTGCACTCCTGGGGCTCAATGTGGCGTTCAGCAGAGTAGATATAAACTGTAGAACGGGGTGACAGTCCTCCTATAAGACCCGGAGAGCCTCTCTCCCCCAGTGCCTACTTGATTTGAGTACTTTGTCGTTTTGTCAAGAACCCAGAAACTACCTGTCCATGGCTGCGGGGAATGCGGAGAGGCAAATCCCAACCTCTTCCCTGAATGCCCTCCAAACTGCCTCCCCACACCTCCATCTTCTATAAACCCACATGCCCTGAGGTCTTGGTCCATCACTATGAAAGAACTCAGGGCAGATAATTGAAGGACCAGAGTTTAGGCTCATTAAAAAAACTATGGATTCTGGCTACCTCATGGTGTTTATGACCTTTGCACATGCATCACCGCAAAGAAGTGCTGCTGGAAGACAGATGGTGACTGTCAGAGCTTGTATCTAGGGAATGGCAGCTATGGCTTGTGCCCTGGGCACCACCTGAAGGGGGAGCCAATGAACAGTCTCAAATTGCCATCACTAGCTGGGGGAGATCAGTGTGCAATTTAAAACTAATTGCCGTGGGCACTGTTTTCCATAGATACGCCTCTGGTGGCGGTGCAGCCTATTTAAAATGCAGACTGCACAACACCAATATGTTGCCCCAGTTGCTAGCTCACAGTAGGTTTTAATTATGTAATAATTAGAAAATGGTGAAACAGCAGTAAACACTTATTTCTCTGAGCGATCTTAGTTCAATAGCTAAAATCTACACATTGCATCAAACAAATATCTCAACCACAGAGTGTTCATAGGATTCTGGCTGTGTGTACAGTATCTAGATTTTCCTTTGCCATCTTGCTGTCTGTGGTTAAGTGGCTTGATCCCTACGTCAGGAATGCAAGACTGCTGGCAGGGGTCAGAGAGGCCCTGGCAGATGTGGGAGGGGATGGAAGTGTGAAACCCCAAGCACAGAGGCTGAATGATATGATGGATGACGGACTTATTTCTGTATTCTTTTCCTTGTCTATTCTCACTGTCTGGGATTAGGTGAGGGAGATGAGTCCAGCTGGGTGAGGTGGGAAGAGACTGTCAGCAGTGACTCATCAAGCAGCGAGTTGACTTGCTCAGAGATGGTGAGAGACTCCAAGACAGTGGGCAGTGTTTCATGGTTCTCTATTTCTTGAAAAATCAGAATAGTTGCTGCTAATTCTTCTTTAAATGTTCGATAGAGTTTGCCAATGAAGTGACCTATCTTGGACTTTTTTTTTTTTCGGTTGGGGACCTTAAATTGCTGTTTTAATTTCTCCCCACTTTACAAGTCTACTGAGATTTTATATCCTGAGAAACATTTATAATGAATTATATAGGAATATACACTGTAAATGACAATTTCTATGCACCAAGTTAAATAATATAGCAAACCTCCCAATAGCTTGACCTATATTCTCTATTTTCCTCTTCTCTTTTGTAGGTTAGTATCTGCCCCTTTACCCTGGTTAACACCTGTCTACCCTCTAGTTTATTGTTTCCCCTTCCCTTTCTTCCTCTTCCACCAGTGATAACTATTAAAACCTGTTTTTTTTAATTTGAGAAAGTTTTATCTTGATTTTTTTCTTTTCTAACAGTGGTTACATGCAACACTTTTCTTTTGTGATTGCCTACTTCACTCAAAATAAAAACCTCTAAATGCATCTCGGTGCTTCCATTTTCTCCTTATTCTTTAGTGATGCAGTACACATTCATTTAGTGTGTGGTATTCTATTGTGTCTATGCACCAAATTTATTTGTCTCCTTTTTCACTGAGGGGCTGTTAGCTTGTTTCTATCTTCTTACTACTATGATTAGTGCTGTGTATGAACACGGGTGTGCATATATTTGTTTGAAAGGAGACTCTTTTCTTTAGAGTATTTGCTAAGTAAAGAGATTGCTGAATCATATGTGATTCCAATTCCCAGTCGTTTGAGGCAGTTCCAGACTGCTTTCCACAGTGTTGCATTGTCTTAGAACCCATCAGCAGTGCTTGAGTTCTACTCACTCTTTCCAGTGTTTGTTATTTTCTGTTTTTTCTTCTTTTTTCCTTTTTGAACTTTGCTATCAAAGTCAGTGTAAGGTGGAAACTTTTTGCTTTGAATTGCATCTCTCAGAGGCAAGTGATTATGAACATTTATTCATATATTTGCTTGCTGTCTGAATAGATTCTTTGGTGAACTGAATGTCCATGTCCTCTGTCTTTTCAAAAGTGGGACTATTTTTCTTGGTGGAATGATTCAGTTTTCTATAGAGTTTAGAGATTAGTCCTTAGCTTGATAGATCATTACTAACTTTCCCCCTCCTGACTGTGGGTTCCTTTTCATGCAGTCTTTTGGTGCAAGTGTCTTATTTTAGAAAGTCCTAGTCACCTATTGTTGACTTCTGTGTATATGTATTTTTATGTCCGAGAGTGTGTTTATGTTATATATGTACGTTTCTATTTCTTCTTTCTTTTCTTTGTAAAAATCACTTTATCGAGGCCTGTATCTATTTCCTCATGAGTGGTCTTTTTAGTTTTACTGTTTGTATTTGGATTTTTTGTTTCATCTTGAGTTCCTTTTTCATATGGCATCCGCTATGAGTCTGTTTTTTTCTGCAAATATCCAGTTTTGTTAGTCCCATCTTTTGAAGAGACTATCTTTTACATTTTTTATATTGTCTGTAAGTGGGTGTCTTATGTGGTAGTTTGTGAGGTTTGGAAGTGAAAGGTCTCCTACTTTGTCATTCTTAAATAATGCTTTGCTTAGCCGGGGTCTCTGTGCTTTTCCTAAAACCTTTGTGATTAGTTTCTCCACTTCCTTAGATAGTGATTCTGCAATATGGATCAGAATTACATTGTATTTGTAGATTCCTTTGGATAGTATTGGTATTTTTGCAACCTTAAATCTTCTAATTTGTGAATATGGACCAATCTTCTATGTTGATCTCTATTGAACTCTTTTTTTTTTGTTCCTTTGACCTTACTGTGTATTATCTATTAAGGAAATCTTAGCATTAATCTTCTGTATTTTTGTTTGCTAATGTTGTATGGTATTTTCTTTTTTGGAGGGGGGCATCACGGCCCTCTGGTGGAAGTGGGAGGCCCAGCCTTGCTCCTGGAGAGCTGCTGCTGGACTTGAACCGCCAAGCCAGTGGGCCACAGTCCCTCATTCAACCACTATGCCACCAGGGCTCAGCCCTATTGAACTCTTATAGTAGTAATTTGTAGTTTTTTTGTACAAATCTTTTGTTTCTCTAGTTACTTCTATGTTTAAGTATTTCATATCTTGTGAAAAATATGAAAAAATATGGTTTTTGATTTCATTTCCCAAGCTCTTTGCTTGTATATAGGAATACTATTGATTTTTATTTGTTGATCTTTTACTTTGACATTATTTCCAATAATATTTTGTCTAATCTTGGAAGTTTGCTATGTATAGAATTATATAAACTGCAAATAGAGTTTTACTTGTTCTTCACCCACTTTAATTATTTTTATTATCTAATATCTCTGTTTATGACTTTCTGAACAAGACTGAATAAGAGTGGTGACAAAGGTCATCTTTACCTGATTTAAGTTTGATGTTGGTCATTGGCTTTGCTTATATGGCCTTTATTTTGTCGAGAAATTTCCCCTTTATTGCTGTGTTTTTGTCAACTGCCTTTTCTTGTTCAGTTGATGTGATTATGTTGTTCTTTCCTTTTGTTTTATTTATGTGGTGGATTACATTAGTTGTTTTTCTAATACTGAGAGTTTTTTTCTAAATTTCTAACATTCTTTTTTTCCATGCCTGGTTTGTATCCCACTCGATCACCCTGTATCATATTTTGATATTTTGTGGAATAATTTTTCTATTTTTTCATAATCTAGTCTAGGTACTATGTCTTCATCTATTTTATCTAGGTCCACAGTTTGCAAACTGAAAATTGTAACATTCTCATAATTCTTTTAACTTTTGCAAGGTCAGTAGTAATTTGCTGCCATCATTGTTGATTTTATTACTAAATTCTCTCCCATTTTTTTTGTCAGTGTAGTGTGGATGATTGCATTTTTTTTATTTTTGCAAAAAATTTTTGATTAACTGATTCTATTGTCCTCCTATTTCATTTTGCACTTATCTCTGCATCTCTTAGGTTTAGGTATGTTGTGGTCTTGTTTTTATTCTTTTCTATTTTTCAATGATCTCTTCTTTGATATGTTGGTGGTTTTCATGGTATATTATATAGTTTCCATATTTTTGTGGATTTTCCAATGTTCTGGTTTTTAATCTTTCTCTTCTATGATGAAAGAGAATAATTTGTGTCATTTCAATATTTAAAATATATAGAAGCTTATTTGTCAAGACCAACTTATTCATTTCAAATGTATTTTCAACAGCATAAATGGCAGCCATACAGGTAGCTTTCAGTAGATGGAACAGACAGGAATCAAATGAACTACATCTGTTGGAAGAAATGATAGAGAAGGTAAATGTCTTTAGTCCAAACAAGGCTAGGTGTTGACTGTGGCACAGACCATATATTTTTCATATGCAAGTTGAGCTTGAGGCTGAAGAAAAGAAATTCACCAGAACACCAATATGAACTCTAGTAAATGCTCTCTGAATTTAGAAACCATCTCAAGAACAGATTTGACATGTTGAACAGTAATGATGGAAAACCAGAGAAAATTGCATATGAAGTAAACAAAAGGGCATTAAAAAGACAAGAAAAAAGAAAAGACTGAAGTGATGTTAGAAGTTAAAGTGAGGGAAAAAGCAATGACATAAAAGAGCTAAGCAGAATTTTTCAAAAGACCATTGGAGTAGTCAAAAGTAAAACATTATAATAAAATGCACAAAACTTGGAGTTAGAAAATCAAAAGAGAAAAATCTGTTTCTTATATCCCACACTGACACAATTGAACAAAAAAACCTGAGGCCTGCAGTTACACTGTTGAAGGATTTTATGGATAAAAATATTGAATGATGCAGGTAGCATCAAAAGAAGCTGGGAAGAATACACAGAGTCAATATACTATTAGAATATAATATACTATTAAATTTTTTTGGTTGGTATTTAACCATTTTAGGAGGTAGCAGTTTCTCTGAAGGCATTATTTAGAGGCAAGGCTCTAGGAGTTGATGGAATTCAGTTGAAAATTTCTAAAAACCAGAGACATGTTGGAAGCATTCAGTAGTTTAGGCAAAGAAATTTGAAAGACAGCTACCTGGCCAGTTGATTGGAAGAGGTCAATATTTGTACTCATTCTAAAGACAACTCACTAAACAGATGGTGAAAATTATTGACCAATATTATGAATATAACATGTATATAAAATTTTGGTAAAGATAATGAAAAAGTAGATGCAGTAGTACATTAATAGGGATCAACCAGAAATTCAAGTTGGTTTCACAGGAAGACATAGAATAAAGGATAGAATTACTGACCTCAGATGAATTTTGGCTGATACACAAAGAGTATCAGGGATATATTTACTTATGTTATTGATTATGTGAAGACTTTTGATGTAGTGAATTATAACAAATCATGGATAAAATTACAATGAATGAGAATTCTAGAACACTTCACTATGTCCTTTCGGAACCTATATATAGAACAGGGGGTAGCTATTCAAACGTAATAAGAGGATGCTGTGTGATTTAAAATCAGGAAATGTGTGTAGCAGTATTTGAAGAAAAGTATTATTATTGGAAGGCACATTAACAATCCGTATTATGCAGGGGCACAAGCTTCATGTAACAGATAGTGGGACTGATGCCCATATTGATGAAGAAGAGGAATACAACTTTCACAGTGGATTATAACTCAATGTAAAAAGAATCAAATCCTCACAACTGGACTAATAGACAACTTCATGATGAAGAAAGAAAAGTTTGAAATGGTCAAGAATTTCCTTTGCGTGCATCTATAATCAATGCTCATGGAAGCAGCAGTAAAGAAATTATAGGATGGATTTATTAGTCTGCACTCACCACTTTAAAACGTTGAAGAGCCAAGGATATGACTTTGAGGACTAAGATGTCCCTTACCCAAACCATGGTATTGTCATTTGCCTCATATGCATATGAAATCTGGACAACAAATAAGGAAAACTGAGAGAATTTGATGCATTAGAATCATGGTGTCCATGAAGAACATTGAAAGGACTGTGCACTGCCAAAAGAACAAACAAATCTGTCTTGGGGGAAGTGCCTCTTAGAAGGTAGATTGGTGAGATTGTATTTCATGTACTTTTGATATGTTATCTCGAAAGACTGTTTCCTAGAGAAAAGACACTACGCTTAGTGTGCTAGAAGGTCAGTGAAACACAGGAACACCCTCAGTGAGATGAATTGACACAGGGCCTGGAAGAGTAAGCTCAAACATGAAAGCGATTGTGAGCATGGCTTCGGTCTGTGCGCTGGTTCCTTCTATGGTACCCGGAATCACCGTGAGCAGGGATGGATGTGAAAGCCCCCAACAACAGCTGAACAACAGTCCCTGGAACCCCTTCTTCTTTGATTAAATTCTACCCCCTGGTCTTGGAGGCAGAACCATTTGTATGATGGGATCATACAAGGGGTACTAAATAAATTGCCCACTTGCATGGCGAGTGAAGGATGTATCCACATTTGAACACAGGCAGCAGTCTTTTCTTTCCACTGTATGACACAGCCTAAAATATTACCTAATTCTGTAGAAGCCACATTACCAGAAAATGAACTTAAAGGGAGAGCCTAGAACACTCCTTCCGCTTCAGAAAGTCTTGCTGACGTAATTTAACATTCAAGGTTTGGGGGTTCCGTTAGTGATCAAAGGCAGTACTTTGAAGACTTGTACGTAGGTGGCTGTTCTTTGGCGTAGGACAGGGAGCTCCCTGAGGAGTTTGCTGCACTGGTTCTGCAGCAGGGAGCAGCGAAATCCACAGACAGGCAGCTGTGGGCAGAGGCATCGAGGCTGTGTGCTGACCTAGTTAGCAGACAGAATGGTTAATGGAGTTGCAGTGTCAGCGAGTATAGGCTTGAAATTCACTCATCTTAGGGTTGACTTGTGGAACTAACTTGACCCCCTTGCTCACTGTACCATTAGATTTCTATCACTGCTGCAACAAATTAACATCTATTTAACAACTTAAAACAACACCTCCTTGTTTTAGAGTCCAGTGGGTCAGAAGTTCAGCTCAATTGGAGCTGCTGCTCAGGCTCTCAAAAGGCTGAGATCAAGGCGTTGGGATAAATCGGGCTCTTAGCCAGTGACTGGGGAAAGTTCCATTTCCAAACTCAGGAGAGTTGTTGGCCAAATTAAGTTTCCTGTGGTCCTAGGTTTCCATTTCCTTTTCAAGTGAATAATGACACATCAAAATCCTCATGCCTTCCATCTCTGGTCTCTCTCCTGGTAAGAGCCAGAGAAAGAGCTCTGCTTTGAAGGGCTTATATAGTTAGATTATTTTGGATAATCTAGGATATTCTCCCTAGTAATCTTTAAGTAAACCTCTTTGCCCTGTAATTATATCACAATGTAATAACATATTTCTTGGAGTAATTCTAGGGGCAAAGGTTATAGGGTCAAAATTATGCCTTCTACAGTGTTATCAGGGAAGGTCTCATGGACTTAGTGCCCTGAAGAAAACATCAATTTCACAGGTATATAGTAGTTTCAGACCCAGAGAATTTCATTTTGCACTTGTAGAAGGTGTTATGCATCAGTGTGAAAATCTGGACTCTATTCAAATATAGCATGTATTTTTCCAAATGATGGCTTACAAGCTAAGAACATACTAAAATAATTCTTTTGTAAGAGTCTGTTAAAATAAAATACAGAAGCAGCATGGATCATGTATTCTTCCCTGCTCCACACCCCCCACCTTTTTACCTCCCCTGTCACCATGTCAGCTTGTAAGTATTTTACAATCCCTTTCATTAAATGTTGGCGTGTAAAGCTAATGGACACCATTAGGCCAAGGATAATGCCAGATTTTACTTTAGTGTTCCCCCCTCTCCCCAGAAAGCTCACCCCCAAGCATTTCCACTTAAAACAGAATATCTGAACCAATGGCTAATTTGAAGAAAATGAATACTTAAGAAATAACATGGATACCTTATAATTTTCTAGTCCCAAACTGTCACGTACAAGTTCTCTCATACTGTTTTTTTAATAGCAATTCACTCAAAAGTACTTTTCTTTTCATTGTGCCCTTTGAAAAACCTGATTGAGATTCCCACTTTTCTGCAACTTACTGGAAATGGATGTGGTCTGTCATCCTGTGTACTCTCCAAAGAACATTTTGGCATTGAACAATGACAATAGGAATGGAAGAGTGAGAAACTAAGTGTAGTTCTGAAGATTTAAATACACCATTTAAAAAAGTTGGCAACCTTTATAGGCATGCTATTTCTTGGTGGTACAAAGACAACAAATAAGAACTTTGATCCTTTCCAAGTAAAAAACAATGGAAAAATCTATTTTTAATTAGTTCAGACAGATATGAATTACTAGAGCAATGCACGTTATGCATTTCATTTAGGCTATTTTGCCACTTCACAGGGACAAATGACTTTGGATCCAGTATAATGGATGATACTTTTCATCAATATTTATATAAACATTCTACTGACTTGAAATTTTGACTCAGTAAGATAAGACACAGTGTGCTGCCCTAGCCACATATGCTGTGCTATTGTGTACAGTCCATTACAAGGACAAAAGGCCATGGCAATAGATCTCTGTCATGGTGTCATGTCTGCCTCACGATCTCTCTTATACAGAGTGTTTTAATTTTTGAAAAATAAATCATGTTCTTATGTGCTTGCTTTAGAAAAACCCTGGAAAATATAGAAAAAAATAAGGGCAAAAAAAGTAAATCCATCATTCACAGATGGCTACTTTGCCTCATGGTGTCTATATATCTCTAGAATTATATTTTCAAATGCAAGTGTAAATAATGTAAGCACTACAAAATGTCAAAAATATGCCTCCTGTCTCCAACAAGGAGCTGGTCCATTCACAATCTCTCGTGGCCATGCTGCCAATGATTACTGGTAATCATCCCAATTCTAGTACGCTTAGTCTAGTATGCTTAGTCTTCACAGAGTTTTGTTGTGGCCATTCAAGTTGCGTGCTCCAGCAATCCTTGTCGTCACAAGAAGCTGAGCCTACAGGTTAAATCTAACGATTCATTTCTGACCGTCTTTTCTGATTTTTCCAGTCAGAGCTTTAAGAACATACCGTCTGCCCTCTTCGTTTTCATGACCCTTAACCAAATCCAAACTCCACTTATTGCCATAGAAGCAATGCTGACTCATAAAGACTCCCCTGAGGACTCCCCAAACTGTTCAGTCGTGCACTCACAGAACCACTGGCAGTTTTAAACAGCCTACCATGGGGAGTGCAGCCCAACACGTAACCACCACACCACCAGGGCTCCCCATGGTTCTCAGACGGCGATAAACATCATTGATGGGGGAAAATGGATGAATAGTGGATAAATCATTGAATCAAAGATTCCCTAAACTCCAAGTACATTGTTCCCGTAGACTCCACTCTACCAGTTTCTCATGAAAAAAGCTTGTTGCCATTAGATGTCCTCGAGTGAACTCTGACTTATGTCAACACTCTGAAGACACCGAAAAGAAAGAACAGCCACACAAGGAACGAATGTTCTCTTTCCTCAGAAACAGGCTCACCCTGTTCACCTTGGGTGATTCCGATGGTATTTGGATTATAGGAGCACACGGACCACCAGAGTACAACAAATCGACAAACAAGTGGTGGTCCTAACTCATAGGGACCCTATGAACAGGATAGAACTTTCCATTAGGAATCTGAGGCCTTAGAATCTTCAGTGAAACTGACTGACGTTTCTTTTTTTAATGTAGTAGCTGATGGTAACCGGTGACTTCTGGGTGAGCAGGCAGGCACTTCAACCACACTGGTGCAATAGTACATATTTTACCCGTTTTACACCTTAATTAAAGAGTCATTTCAGCACAGTGCGTAAGTGAAAAGCCATTAAGAGAAAGGTCAGTGGTCTAAACTGACCAGTCACGCTCTGGGGAAAATATTTGGCAGTCTGCTTACATAGAGATTGCAACCGAGCAATTCTACTCTTTCATACAGATTACTCCTTGTTGAAATGGACTCAACCATAATGGGGTTGAGTTTTTGGTTATGATTTGGGTTATCCTTTGCTTTTTGCCCTGGGAGAAAAGATACAATATTCCTCTTACTTAATGATCTATTTTTACAAAACACAAGCTCATGCCATTAGAGTTTCCTCTCCTCCATGTTTTGCTCTACTTTCAATAAGCAGAGTTTTAGCAGTTGCATTTTGAGGGCCTTCTGACCTGAGTGGCTCATCTTTTGGCACTCTATCTGACAGAGTTTCACTGCAATTCATAAGGTTTTCATCGACTATTTCCTCAGAATTGGACAGCCTATTTCTTCTCTGTGGTCCATCCCTAGTTTGGAAACTCTCCTGAAATCTTTTCACCATGGATAGCCCAGTTGCTGTGACATATCTTCCAGTGTCACAGCAGTGCAAGTCTCTGGAGAGAGATGAATTGATAGGGAAGCAATGGCCAGGAAAATGCATTACAAAACATTTGCTTATTTTATCAGATGGAGTCCTGCTCCACAGTGTGATATATTCCAGCTATCATAACCGAGTAAATCAGGGAATGTATGCTTTCTACAAATACTACTGCAACATATCTGGAAAATAAAAATCTTGAAACTGAACCAACACACATCATAATAAATGGAGAAATGATTGAAGCTGTCAAAAGTCCCATTCTATTTGGATCCATAATCAGTGTTCATGAAAGAAAGAAATTAAAAAAAATAAGAAATCAAACAGCATATCGTTGTGGCCAATTTTGCTACCTAAGACTTCCTTAAAGTGTTACAGAGCAGAAATCGAGGACTAAAATGCGTCTGACTCAAGTCACGGCATTTTCAATGGCCGTATTGGCATGGGAAAGTTGGAGAAAGAGCAAGGAAGACTGAAAAAGAATTAATGCACTTGAAATATGGTGTTGGTGAAGAATATTCAAAGTACTGCAGGTGGCCAGAGGAGCAAACCTTTTTAGGAAGAATTACAGCCGGAAACAAGAATGTTGAGATGTCATCTCATATATGTTGACGTATTATCAGGAGTGGCCAGACCCTGTCAAAGGACATCATACTTTAGTGAAGTAGAGGTTGAGCCGAACTTTGAAAGACCTTCTAAAAGGTGGACTGCTACAATGGCTATAACTGGGGCTACAAATATAATGATGACATCTAAGATGACACAGAATCAATAGTGTTTCATTCCTATGTACATGGGCTATTATGAATAAAAATGGACTCTACAAAGTCGAACAAAAACAACATATCATGAAAGGAAATTTAAAGAAACAGATCCTATACAGCTAGAAAATTTAAATATCTTAGGCAAATCTCTTTATGATTTTAAAGACAGGCATTTTTATAATTTTAAAGCTATATATCTTTTTTTCTAAAAGAATGGCTATGAACAAACATAATTTTATGCAACAAGTTGGATTACAACAGCTGTCAAACTTTTAAATATGAAAATTGCTGCTTTTTAAAGGGATTGCTGCAAAAGGATCAATTTCTGTTGCTATAGAGCTGTTGCCTTAACTAATTTTCGAATTCCTCAGCGCTTTAGAATCAGTTCACAGTGGGCCTTATCATCTTGCTGCATGGTTGTCTTTGTTTCCCAGGGCTCTCATAACAAAATACCACACCGTGGATGGCTTTAAAGCATGGGACTGTTTTTTAACAGTTACGGAGACTGTTGCTGTTGCCATTGCCGTTAGGCACCGTCAAGTTGTCTCCAACCCACGACAGTTCAATGCACAACAGGATGAAACCCCGCTTTGTCCTACACCTCACGATGGTTTCTATGCTCGAGCACATAGATATAGCCACTCTCTCAAGGGCCTTCCTCTTTTTTTTTGCCACTTTTTCACTTTACCAAACATGCTGTACTTCTCCAAGGACTGGGTTTTCCTGACAATATATCCAAAGTCTTGTCATGCTTGCCTTTAAGGAGCACTCTGGCCTTACTTCTTGCAACACAGACCTGATTCTCCCTTTAGCAGTTCATGGTAATTTCAATATTCTTCTCGAGAACCATAATTCAAATGCATCTATTCTTCCACATATATGTGATGCAATGGAGAATATCATGGCTTAGGTTCAAGGGTACCTTAGCCCTCAAAGGAACATCCTTGCTCTTCATTACGCTACAGAGGATTTGTGCAGCAGATTATCTAGGGCATTATGTCATTTGTTCTCTTGACTGGTTCTTCCATGAACATTGAATGTGGACCCATATAAGGTATAATTTTTGGCAACTTCAATTTTTTCCCATTTATCACAAACTCTCTTCTCCTTTCATTTTCCATCTTTTTCTTTTCAAAGTACCTCTTAGAATCAGGACCCACTTTACTCTGGCATGCGTCTAGCAATCTAATTGAAGATATCTATAAACAAAACCTCTATTTCCCCTAAACAAGGGTTGTGTTAAACGGTACAGAGGTTAGGAGTTAAATGTATCACTCTATTGGGATATTATTTAAGTTATAAAATACATATTTCATCCAACTAAATTGATCATCCAACTTTAACCTGCATTTTATTAGGCTTTGAGTAGTTTTTTTTTCCTCTAAGGATAAAACAAAACAAAGTACCCTCCATGGTGGCTAATTGGTACCATTGTAATTATTCAAAATAGTGAGTAATGCCTAGCCCTAATAATTTTGAAAGAAAAAATCCAAACATATTCTAAACAGAGGCAATATATTCTGTGTGAGTAAGTGAATTTACATTACATGCTACCTTGAAGATCATTCAGCTGTTTGTTTTTACCACTCAAACCAGGAATTGTGTTACCCCGCATGTTTATCCAGTATGCAAGATTTCTGTATTATTTACAACAGCTGTCATACTTTTCACATGTCAATTTAACAAGGAGAATTTCTTTGCCATGAGAAACAACTATGAGTAGCTTTTCTTTCGGAAATGTCATCAGGATTGAATAATTGAAAAACAGGGCTGTACTGGAACAATATAGTTCCTTCTTTGTTTAATTGTAATTATTTGTAAAGCACCTGTTTTTTTAAAAGCATAAGCATTGCAATTTTTTGAAAAAAGTACAACTATCAGGTAGATATCAATCCATCTTTAATGTATCTGGTTACTGTCAATTGATTCGTCGTCCCATAAGAGGAGGAAGAGCATTAGAGTGAAAAAGGAATGGAGAGGAGATGTAACTAAACAGAGGAATGGAGAAGTAAGTGGTTTTCTCCTTTCCCCACTCCACTCAGCAGCAAGCATTTGATGATGCTTTTAAATTAAATTCCCTTTCTCCTTGAACAAACTATACGCTATCTTTGATGGTAGCAGTAAAATGAAAATATTCTGGGAAGGCATTTGCTGTTCTTATTAAAAGAGCATGTAGATGTGCATACAAAATGATAGATAGGAACAATTCAGGTGTAATTTAACATCTGCTTTCAATAATAAGGAAGTAGATTTTTGTTTCTGTATTAATTAGTCAATGCAAAAATTAATGAATGCTTAAAAACACTGAGAAGCAATAATCAGAAAGTTTCATATAAGCTATCACAGCTAAATATACTATTAGGTCTGACCACAGTATAATAATGATATAGAACACATGTATTCTGATATTTATTTTATTAAAAATGACTCCACAAAATATCTGGCAGGAGCAACAAAGCCCACATGGAAGAAGCACACTAGCATGTGGAATCATGAGGTGTCA
>PVJH01042664.1:0-14145 GCA_004026705.1 Nesogale talazaci
CCAAACATGCAGCGATCTAGCAGGGAAGAGACAAAACCCACGTGGAAGGAGCACACCGTTATGTGTGATTATGAGGTGTTTACAGGAAAAGGTATCAGAAGTTCAAAAACAAGCAACCAAATTGACAGGAAGGATCATGAAGGTGGTGGAAGCCCAAACCCACCTGCAAAATAATTGAACAGTCCATCATTGCAAAGCCACACGAAAGGGGTGATAAATTCCACTGTAGCATAACACTGATAAAACATGTAGCTATCCTTGTTTTCTAATAATACCCCCCTGACTATCATGAATTTTATTTGTTTTACCTCATTCATCATGTTGGACTTATGTATGCTCATTTGTGTCATTAGGATCATTCAATATATGAAAGCCTAGATATATAATCCTTCAGAAACAATAACAGGAGTAATGGTTCCCTGGGGGTCCATGAAGTGTGGGGTGGTGGTGAAGAAGGAAGGAAGGGGGAGATGGTAGCATTGATGAAAGTACAACCGTGCTGGAGGGAAGCAAACAATAGAATATAGGAATGGATATGGTATGGCAAAAATAACTAAATAAGGAAATTTGGGGTTTTGTAAGCAGTATTGGCAAGAGGGTATAAAGGGAAGCCGATATCAAGGAGTTAAAGAAGAAAGAAATGTTTTGATACTGATTGTGGTAGCAGTGGCACAGGAATGTGTGATGTGATTGAACTATGGAATGCGATGATATCTGTATGAGTTCTCAATACAATAATTTAAAAAAAATTATGGGATTTTCCCACGAACTTTATTTTGTATGCCACAAAAGCATAGAAGTCAGTTTGAATTTTATTTTTCATTATTTTATAAATTCTCAGGCCTGTATCTATATATAATGGGGAAAGAAAATGGAGAGTTTTTAAGACTGTGATCCTGTTCAATCTTAATTTTTCTATGCATTTATTTTGATTATTTTCCCTTGGATTTGTGGAGGATAACCCACACAAAAAATATACTATACATACTTATACAGCCCATTGCATCAGCACTGTGACACTATCCCCATAGCCATCCACCCCGTGTATATGAATCTTTCTCTTTTTTTTGTTTTCCAAAGACACCCTCCTGCTTTTTCTCTCCTTCCCCACTCCTCTCACCCCCACCCTGACCCCAATTATAGCCTTTAAATTCTTTTCTTTTGGAATGGATACCATTTTTTGATTTTGTTTTTTTTAACCTTTTAATAGTGGAGTCATGAAATGTTTTCTTTATGAGACTGAATAAATTTGCTCCATGGAATGTCTTCCAGTTTTGCTTGTCTCATGAGGTGTTTGACAGTCTCAAAGTTATTTTTTAGAGAGGCATATTACATTTTCTGTACACACCAGAGCTTGTTTATCCATTCCCCAACAAATTATGTTTTTGGTTGTTTCTATCTTTTTGCTGTTGTAGAAACTGCTGTGAAAAACATGATATCCTTGTAGATTTTTGTTTTGTTCTTTCTTTTGTTGCTGTGTATAAGTAGTGGAGAGACTACAAGGTCATATGGTATTTCTATTTGCATTTGTTTAAGGAAGTGCCATATTGTTCTTCAAAGAAGCTGTACAATTCTGGAATCCCAACAGCAATGGATAAGCATCCAAATCTGTCCCCATCTTCTCTACCATTTGGTATTTTCAGGTGGCCTTTTTAAAGTTTTGGTAAGAGTGTCAGTGTGAGGAGCCATCTCATCATTTTCAAATCTGAATTTCTTCTATAGCTAATTATAGGGCACATTTCTTGCCTGCCTGGTTGTCATCTTTCCTTAATAATCTATTCAAGTTTTGTGCCCATTTTAAAATTTGAAATATTTTCCTAGTCTATAGGTTCTCTTTTTACTCTTTTAGGGAAGTCTTTATTATTATTGTCAGTTGGAGATTAATACATATATCATATCACTTCGTAGTTCAATCACATCCAGTATAATTGTGCATTTGCTACCACAACCAGCTTCCAAACATTTCTTTTCTACATGGACTCCTTGACAGTGTCTTTCCTTCCTGACAACATCCCCACTGTACCCTTCCCCTTCAGCATCCCTTATTCTGCTTAATATCTCATAAATCTGGTTTTTATATACTGATAAATTAAAAAAAAATTTAACAGAACTTCAAGAAAGTTATCCCCAGTGACCAGACTCCTCAGATACCCTCTACTATTTACAAGCAAAAACCAAACAAACCTGTACACAAGTGTCATATTTTTAGATGGCCTTTGTCCTCTATTTTGCCTTCTGTAGTTTGGGTGTGTTTCATTATGTTTGGTAGTGTTTGTATGCTTTCTATCACAATTTTTAGGTTCCTATTTTTTCATTGATGGTTTTTATACCTCTCGGTTTTATACTATATTCTTTATTGCATTTGTTTCCCTTTAGCGCATGGTTTGAGATATGGTTCATTTTCTTGCAAGTAGAAATCCTATTTTCTTAGTACTATTAATCAAAAAGACAATTTCCTCATTTAAAATGTTTTATAAAAAAATCAGGTGTTGGTAGGTGCTTGGTTGTATTTGTGGGTACTCTGTTCCAATCCATTGGTGTACATATCAATCATATTACAAATATCACACTGTTTTGATTATCATGGCTATAAAAGAGATTTTATAGGAAGACAGAGGGCATCTACTTTGCTTTTCTATGTGTTGGTGTTTACCTGAGTTTTTTCATTTCCATATTATGCTGATGGATTCTTTTGTTTTGTTTTGATTTTTTTTTCATTTCTTTAGAGAATTTTGGGACCCTGGGGAAGATGGTGGTCAGATAGGTAGTTCATATCCGGAGATTGGTGAGTGGGAGTGAATTGGGGTCAGGTGGGGCTCTCAAATTAATTTGTTGACACCCAAGAAAGCTCAGAGGCCTCCTCAGAACCAGAAGCAGGTGCAAACCACAAGCCAGCACTCTCCACGGACGCCCGCACTCAGCACAGACGCTGTGGGAAGTGCCCATAACAAGGATCAGATCACCCAATCCGGGCCCATCCCCAACCCATCCCTTAAACCTACTCCACTTGGTCAATGCTTTCCATCAGGCATGAACTGAATGTCCGCACTTCCGACCAACCGCCGGCACCCCCCCATGGACACCATCACCACCCATGGTTGTCAGGACTCCCCACGGACACTGCCAGTTCTTTTGCAGTGAAGTTCAGGGTGCCCGCTCTGAGACCCGCGGGAAGAGAGGTCTGCATTACATTGGTGTTCTCGCAAATCACCAGCTAGTCCTTACCCTGGGGTTCTGGGATCCCGTGGGTATACTCCTTGCAGACACGCACCCCCTGCCCGGTCTCCCAGAGATTCTTGCTCCAACAGAGCAGCCAGCCAGCTCCTCCCCAACACAGGAGGCCCACGCCCAGGCTCCATAAGGCTTCCAGAAGCTTTTTGCTCTGCCGCCTGCCTTTGTGCTCATGGCCAGCCAGGCCCCGCCTAACCAAGCTCCTGACTCCCAACACCACACAGACTCAAAGTCCCACACAGCCACTATGCTTAGGGCCCGTCAGAGAGCAGACACAAGTGTGACAGATCCTGCTCAAACTGGGCAATAGAAACGCAGCATTAGGAGCGAGCCCAAGGCATGTTCACATCGCCCAGCTCAATCCTGCCCTACCCTCTGTGCTCTGAGTGAATAGAGAGACTGCACGCCAGTGGCAGGCCTCCCCTCCACCCACCTATCTCTGGAAATTACCCCTAGCCAGGAACAGATTACCCAATCCACAACCCATCCCCTAAACCCTATCCCCTACACTTGGTCAAGACTTTTCATCAGACCTGCAACTTGCCCAGCTGCAAACAGGAGGAGACCTGAGGAAAGTTACAATATAGAACCAGCCTCCCAAAGACAGTGCTCAGGGATCCGAAACACCAAGGAAAAGCCACCTAATTTGAATAAATGAAACAAAAAACAGCTAGCTGCTTCCACAGTATCAAGAAAATAGAAACTAACTCCAATGCAAGATGACCAGCTGAACCTAACTGCAGTCATAGAAAATGCAGAGATTGACTAACCACAGAAAGAAATCTTCATAATGTTACTAAGATGCATGCAGCTCTTGAGAGAAGCATTAGAGAAGGAAGAATTAATACAGGAGATAAAGGCCATGAACCAAAGGGAAATCCAAGAACTAAGGAGTGAGCTAACAAAAGCTAATAGCAAGCTCTAAGATTTCACCCAGAGAATAGAGGAGGCAGTAAACAGGACAAGTGACCTAGAGGACTAGCAAGTAGAAATTAGTAAACGGGGAAAAAAAATCTAACAAATCGATGAGAGAAGCAAAAGAAAACATCTGAAATTTTTCTGGTGCTATGAAAAGAAACAACTTAGAATTATTGATCTACCAGTGGAAGGTGCATCAAGGAAACCAACACCCAAAAGAGTGATGGAATGCTTGGAAGAAAACTTCCCTAGCATAATGGAGGAAAACCAGACAACCATCTTGGAGGCCAAAAAAATGCCAGCTAGATTGAACCCCAAGAAGAAATTACCGAGACATATAGTTGTTAAACTATCCTAATATGAGGAAAAGGAGAAAATTATGAGAGCAGCTAGGGGAAAAAAGGCAATCACCTACAAAGGCAAACAGATAAGAACATGCTCAGATCTATCAATGGTAACGATAAAGAAGAGGAGAGAGTGGAGCAGCATATTCCAAAAATTGCAGGAAAGCCATGCAAACCCAAGAATGCTCTACCCAGCCAAACTATCTATCAAAATTGATGGAAAAGTGAGAGTCTTTCCAGACAAGGAAAATCCCAAAGAATATGCTAAAAGGAACCCAGCCCTACAAAAAATCCTCACTGACCCATCAGGGGCAGAGGAACAACAATTACCATGCATACACAAGAGACTGACACACAGAACAACTCTACCCAGGGACCATCAAAGAGATAACAGCCCCCAAGATAACTCTGGCTCAGAGATGGAAGAAAGGCAAGAATGAACTACAAATAAACATGGACACAACCAGGATGTGAATGCAGCGTGATGGCATGGAGCGGGGAACCAGTGGAGAGGTCTAAGAGCACAATCCCAATATCAACTATAGGAGCAGCCGCCCTCGCCCCAGGACAGTGTGCTTTGGAGGACAACACCGAAGCTTCAGCTTGGGGAACAAGATATGCCTGACCAGAGCACAAGAGAACATATGAAGGGGGAGGAAGTGAGAATGGAGTGCATCCTGGCCCACCGAGGCTTCAGGATGATATTCCCTCTCAGAATGGCCGATGCCCAGAAAGGATCATATGGCGGCCCCACTAGGAAATAAGGCTTCTCCCGCTGATGCAAGGTTCTGCGGGGACAACAGTGGAGAAATAGGATGCGGTTTATGCCCTGTCAGACCCAATGACACCATGGCAAAAAAATTAAGGGTGTGTAACAGAGCATGGAGTTCCAGATGGCATGCTGAGAACATACTTTGGGGTGAGGGTGTTCCACCCCATCTGACTCAACCAGGAAACAGACCCTTAATTATTTACAGGTTTTTATTTTGTTATTAATTTTTTACATATATACATTTTATATAAATATATATATAGTTGCAATATATAATATATATGTTGGACATTGGGTTTTCTTTGTTGTTACCATCATTTTAGTTTCTTTGGTTGTTTCATCTTAGGATGCATGTGTTTTTTTATTTATTTTTTATTTTTGGCATCACTGCGCTCTGGTGGTGGGAGCAGGAGGCCCAGCCCCACTGCTGGAATTGAACCTCCATCCCAGTGGGCCGCAGTCCCGCGCACAACCACTACGCCACCAGGGCTCAGCCCGATGCATGTGTTTTTTGTACATATTTTGATCTTTCCAGGTCTATTTTGATAAGATAGGCAGGATGAACAGTCTGGAGGCAAAAATGACAACACTGATGGTTCTGGGGTGGGATGGAGGGTGGGAACTTGGGAGATAGGCAGGAGGGAGAAAGCAGTGGTGTTGACTAGCCCAGGGACAAAGGAATAACAAGAGATTCAAAATCAGTAACAAGGTGTGTGTGAGAGTAATAATAGGGATTGTTCAGGAGTAATGTAACAGAGAAAAATTGCTGAAACCTCACCAGAGGCTGAGCATGATAGTGGGACAAGGGGAAAGTAAAATGAAATAGAGGAAAGAACTTGGGAGTAAAGGACATTTATAGAGGTCTAAATACAGTCATGTACATTGGTGAATATATTTATATAAGATGATGGGGAAATAGAACAATGTGCATATACTTATAGGGATAGTATTAGGACAGTAGATGGGTATTGGACCTCCACTCAAGTTTGTGCTCAGTGCAAGAATATTTTGTTCTATTAAATTGGCATTCCATGATGTTCACCTTCCCTAAACTGAAAACAAATGTGTGCAAAACCAAAGATGGTGAAGAAAGAGAATGGTACCCAGCTATCAAAAGATATAGTGTCTGGAGTCTTAAAGGATTGCAAGTAAACAAGCAGCTAGGTCGCTTGGAAGCAACAAAGCCCACATGGAAGAAGCACACAAGCCTGTGTGACTATGAGGTGTCAAAGGGAACAGGTGTCAGCCATCAAAGAACTAAATATTGTACCATTATAAAGGAGGGGGTGTACTGAATGGGGACCCGGAGCCATCAATAGGTAGAGCAGCACCTCCTCGCAGAGGGTTTGCAGAGAGGAGAGGAGCCAGTCAGAGTACAGTGTGGCAGCAATGAGGTATGCAACTTTTCTCTAGTTCTCAAATGCTTCCTCCCACCCACTATCATGATCCCAGTTCTACCTTGCAAATCTGGTTAGACCAGGGGATGTACACTGGAGCCCGAAACATGGGGAATTCAGGACAGATGATTCCTACAGTACCAATGGTGGTTGTGGTGATACGGGAAGGGCAGAAGGAAGGTGGATTGGAAGGGGGCAACCAATTGCAGGGATTTTTCTGGAGTATGGACAGCAGGGAAGTGTGTAAAGGGACACATTGGACTGAGTACAATATGAAAAAGTAATAACACTGTGTAAATTATTAAACGTTCATGAAGGAGGGGGGAGGAGGGAAATATGGGGGGCTGGTTCTGGGGGCAAAGTGGCGGGATGATGTTTAGGGGTGATGATGGCAACATATGTGCAAATGTGGTATGTATACAATTGACGTGTGTGTTGATCATGATGGGAGTTGTGTAGGTCCCCAGTGGAATGATTTTTTTAAAAAAGGAGAGGGAAAGAGGAGCTTATACCAAGGGCTCAAGTAGAAAATATTTAGAAATGGAATATGGCCACATGTGTACAGATATGCTTGATATAAATGATGCATTGAATGTTATAAATGCTGTAAGAGCCCCCAATAAAATTATTGGGGATAAAAAGAATTGTGGTGGGTCTTGGCTGACAATTTCACTGACTTTATATGGTGCTTTTGGTAATATTGACATTTTCACTCTACTACATCTTCTTTTACTGATCCTGAGATAATCTTTCATTTATGCAAATCTCTTAGTTTCTTGTGGAAATGTTCTATAGTTTTCTTTGTATAAATATTTTGTTTTTTCTGGTCAGATTTATTCCTAATAATTTTCTCTTTGGGGTGGTTGTTGTCATTGTTTTTCTTTTAAATTTTTTAATTTTATATATTTATATATAGAGAAGGATATATAAGATAAGAAAGAAACAGTTAAATTGCTCACTGCAACTCACTTGCATGAGACAGCTAAAAGACTGGCAGTCCTTGGAGTCTTCAGGGCCGCTGAGTAGAGCAATTCAGGCTATCTGGTCACAAGCAGCGAACAGCAGAGCAGGTCACCAACAGTCAACCAGATGACAGAGTCCAACAGTCCCCAGCTCAAGAGATATATATCCCAGGAGCGTGGCGAAGTAGGGCTTGAAGGAACCGCAACTCATAGCTACACAGTCCACGATTAGGTGTCCCATGGGTAGTGTTGCTTGGAGGATGAGGCACAGGAAGAACAAGGCAGCTCTCTGGTCCGAAGATCCGAAAGCAAGAGAGAGGGCGGGACTCGCTGAACCCTTCCTATCTCTACCCTTCAATTCATACCGTGTGTTCACTGGCCATGCCGTCACAACAGATCCACCAATCTTCTGTGGCCATGTTGGCATAACAAATCTACCCATCACAACTATAAAAATTATAATATTACATAACTGCTGGATTACAGCATTACAAAATACTGCCAAAACATTTAGAATTGCCATTCTGTCAGATGGATACATATCCATAACTATCATAACCAGCATTATTCTCTTTTTAATTTATTTTTCAGAGTCCTCTTCATTAATAATAATGCAATTGATTTATGTGTGTTGACCTCATATTCTGCTTTGTTGTCAATTTGCTCAATTTGTTTCAGCATTTTAATTGATTTTCTGTATTTTTTATATAGCATCTTGGTGTCTATAAACAAACAAAATTTGTATTCTTCTTGTCAACTTGGATTTTTAAATAACTTTTATATATATTATTGTTTGGGTAAAGCAAGATTATATTGAAGCAAGATTATATTAAATAAGAACGATGATAAATTGCAACCTTCTCTGGGTTTCATTGAGCAGGGGAATATTTTCAATGTCTCTCCATTGAGTGAGATGCTAGCTCCTGGTTTTGAATATGGCCTTAACTGTGTTGAGGAATTTCCCTTCTATTCCTATTTTATTAAGTGATCTTTTAAAAGTGGATAATTAATTTCATCAAATACCTTTTCGGTATTGATTGATATGATCAATTGATCGTTTCTTTTGGTGGATTCTTATGACAGATTATTCTGACTGTTTTCCTAACATTAGCCATCTTTTTATACCTGGTATGAATCTCACTTGATCATGACTTTTAAAAAACGTTTTGTTTAAAATTTTGCGTAGCAGTTTTATGAAAAATTTGACACCTATGTTTATAAGAGATATTGGTAAGAATTTATCAAACCTGATGATGTCTTTGCATAGCATAGGTATTAGGGTTATACATGTTTCACAAACAGAACTTGATAATATGTTGTCCATTTGTAAATTCTGAAATCGTTTATGCAGAATTTGTGTTAAATATTCTCTAAATGATTTTTAGATTCCTCAGGAAAACCACTTAATCTGAGATTTTTTATTTTAAAGTTAAGGTTTTATGGGCCTATCTATAAATTTAGGTGTGTAAAATGTTTCTAGAAAAAATGTGCACTTCTAGATTTTCAAATTTGTTGGTGTGTTGTTCTGGGTAGACTACAGAAACAAAATTCATAGAAATACATGTGCATAAGAGGGAAAGGTATATATACAAGAGGAACTATATATCAAGAAAACATCCCAACCCAGACCAATTCAAGGTCATAACTCTGATATTAGACCATATGTCCGGTAACAATCCATAAGTCCTCTTCAGACACACAAAGCATATGCAGCGACACCAGGATAATCATAGGCTTATGGATGCATAGTCTTGTGTATTCAGTGGTGGTAGAAGCATCTCAGCGCTGGAAGGAGCCTCTCTGTGGTTTCTCAAATATCTCAGGACTGGCAGGCATCTCTACGTGCCTTTTCCAGCTTCAGAAGTCTACTTCCATCAGGGTAAGCCCCTGTGGCTTTGCCTCCAGGATTTCTCACAGGGAGTCAGTTTTGTGGCTTGTCAGTAGAGCATCTCCAAGAGATTGAACCATAAGTCTGTCAACTCCAAGGGGGAAATATGGCCGGTTTTCCAGAATCCCCAGGAGAAAATGAAGCCTACCCAGAGGTCTCCAGATTGATAAGGTAGATTCCACCCCTACACGCCCAATCCTGAAATTGACATGAGATTACTGACTGCCCAGAACATCCTTGTCAATCTGATACTTTCACAGATCTCTGTAACCATGTGCAATTATCAAGCAATAATAAAATCATACCTGTATCTAACAGGATAAAACTAAAATGCATACAATAGGCTTCTTTGATTTTCTTCCCTCCTGTCCCACTGTCATGCTTATCCATCATTCACTTCTCATTAATTCCTCTCAGATACATTTAGATTGATCAATCATGACCAGAAAAGCTACACCCTCCTCACCATCAAATTGAGAACCCTCACTATTCCCCTGTCCCCATCATTACTGGCTGACCACTCACTTCACCCAACTTCCACCCTTCCCATGCCTGCCCACAACTGTTGGTCCCATTGTTGCTGTTTCCCTGGGATTGCCTAGACTGCCTATCTTGTATAGACAAGACAGAGAGAGACAAAATACAAATATTCTCAAGTCTAACAGGTATCCTGACAGAGTAGACTAATATCTCCCTGCTCAATAGGTCAGGTTATAATCCATCAGTCTAGTCCCCTTTTCTTTCCGGGCTCCATATCTCGGGACCTACTTACCTAGCAACAGATATACCCTTTTACTCTTCAGCAATAGTATATCTTTTAACTTTATTTTCCCAGACACTTTTTGAATCCCTCTCATATAACTCACAAAGTTCATGTTCTGAATCCTGGTGAGATGAATACTGCTTTGGGATCTTAAAAACCTGCAAGACGTCATGGAAGATAGAACTAATAGCCTCTCGTGGTTAGGAGAAACATAGTAAGAAGGTAATCAGAATCAGAGGAGAAATAAATTTACAAGGCTGATAGCCTATTCTGAGACCAGAAAAACAAAATGGTGCCCAGGTACCCCATTGAACTATCTGGTGGAGACAGGAGCACACAATAAATAGCTCTGATCAGTGTGGTAGAAAAATAGAGAACAAACCAAAAATTCTTTAACATGTCCAGACTAATTGGACGCCTGAAACCAGAGGACTCTCTGGACTATCATCATGAGATACCTTGACCCAAAATATGTCCTGTCAGATTAACACTGTACTGACAAAAGGCCTGCATGAGTCAAATGGTCAGCATTTAATCCAAAACAATGAAGAGAAAAGAAGAAAGAAAAGGGAAGCTAGAGCCCTGGAAATGGAACAACGGTAACATAATTAAAAGGAATATTGATACAGTGTGAAAAATGTCAGTAGATGTTATTTATCAATATATGTGGAAATTGCCAAGGGGGAAGTTTGCATGTGTAAAGTTTCACCTAAACACAATAAAATATTACTTTTTTAGTACTAGAAAATTTACATAAAATATAAATATAAATGGAAAGAGTATGGAATTGCTAACAAGCTGAAATGAAAGAATAAAGTTGAAGGACTTAATTTCCTGCTTTTAAAACTTCTAAAGTCCACAGTAATCAAGACAGGATAGTATTAACATGAAGATAGGCATACAGCTCTACAGGGGTGGAGTGGGGGAGGGAGAACAAAGAAATCATTTAAAAAGTACACAAATCTCTATATTTATGATCAATTAATTTTCAGCCAACGTTTCAAGCAATCTAATGAGAAAGGAATAGCCTTCAACAATTTTTAACATACATGTCTATGATAGGTAGGTTTATTGTGCCAACCTGGACAATGGACACATGTGGGGTTAATTCAAGGGCAGTTTAATTCAAGGATGGAGAGATCAGTGGCTCCCAGAGTCTTGCCTTTCTTGTCTCCTGCTCCCTGATGATTGGACAAGTGTGTGGCTGCCTTAGCTGGTTCTTTGCTTCAACTTGAGAGCTACACTGTGGACTGTGTGGCTCTAGTTTAAGGTTCCTTCAAAACCTGCCTCGCCACGCTGCAGGTGTGTACATTACTTGAGCTGGTGACTGTTAAACCCTGTCATCTGGCTGACTATTGATGACTTGCCCTGCTGTTTGCTGCCTGTGGCCGGCCCGCCTGAATTGGTCTACAGAAGACTCATCTGTCTGCTTCCTCGTGAGCTGAAGGACTGCCAGTGTATTAACTGTCTCACAGAATAGAGTTGCACTGAGCCATTTTTAGACTAATTAACTGGTAATTTCTTATGTTCTATCTGTATATCTACCTAATCTGTCCTGGTCTTGTTTCTCTAGAGAACCCTGTCTAACACAATGCCATTTAAATAAATGAACATAAACTTCTGTTTTATGCAATTCACAAAAATTAACTAAAAACATATCACACACCTAAAGCTGGGAGGTAAAGCTGTAACACTGGTAGAAAATATGAGAAAATGTTTGTAGACTTGACCTTGGCAGAAACGTGATCTATGAAACAAAACCATACTCCATGAAATGTTTTCTAAATGATAAGTTAGACTACATAATCATTTTCCTGTTTTTAATATTGAGGAAAATAACAGACATTTCACAAAACATTATGAATAGATATCTGAAACTAATACACGTGTGATAATATAATTAACAAGAGTAATTGGCAAAGTATAATCACAATATGATCTAAATTCACACCCAACTGAAACTGGTAAGCTCACAATGATTGAAAATACAAAATGCTGGTGATAATTTAGAGAAATTCATGTTCCCAGAAACTATTGGGGTATGCAAAACAGTGTATCTGCCATTGAAAAGTTTTACTTTCTTAAAAATTATATATACAATGACTAAAAGAGGCCAGCAATTTCACTCTTCAGTATTTATGCAAAAGAGATGAAAATATTTGTTTACCCAAAACCCTATATGCAAACACTCATAGCAGCTTTTTTCATAATAATTAAAACGTAGAAACAAAAATATTCATCAATTTGGGAGTGCTTAAGCAAAATGCTATGTGTACGCACTCACAGACACACACTATAGGACTCAGCAATAGAAGGGAATAGATTGTCATATTTAACACATGTAATTAACATAAAATATTGATAAGTAAAAGAAGGCAGATAAAACAAAATATAACTTATGATTTTATGTAAATGACATATCTAGAATAGTTTTAGCAATGAAAACAGACAAGTGGTTTGTGGGATTGAAAGTCTGAGTGGAAATTGCTGTGTAAAATGCAAATATATAAAGGCTTAAAGTGAGTGGCATTAGCACATAAATAGAAAAATATATGCAACAGCATAGTGCCAAGTATGTGAGAGTTGATAACTAGAGCCTTATAAGTCATTGAAGTTATGTTAAACTATTTAATAAGCAGTATGAGGACATCCCATTAACTCTTCATAGACAACAATATGAGCCTTGCTTCGAGCCATTCGCAAAAAATAAATTTCAAATCAATGTTCTTAAATGTAAGCATGAAACATCTAAATATCACCAAAAATTTGCAGAATTAGCTGAGGAGGATCAAAAACTACAGCCGTGAGGAGCAGCAGAAATATGGGTGAAGGGAGACAGTGATGGGTGTAAGAAATGAAAATAATCATAATTTCGTTGCTTAGAAAGAGAGAAGCCCAGAGGAGACTGTGGACCGGGCCACGAGGCAGAACAGCTCTGGCTACATCAGAGTGTAAGAGAGATGGATGTTTTGAAAATAATCGGAGCTTTGATCATGGAGAAGAAAGCGAAGGAGATAAAGATGGGGCAGAGCTACCAAGCGTAGATGAAGATGAGGATCTGAGAGCTCAAAAGAAACAAAGTTGAGTTGTCGATCTGAAATTGTTTCTTGAAAACATATGTAAGAGGAAACAAGACAGAAAGCTTTAAAACTTTGAAAGCGAACCCAGTTGCACTTAGCATGTTGAGCAGCAATTAGAAATTGAGTGAAATACACCAACTGCACCATTATATTCTGGAACTGTAGCTCAGGGTAGATGTTTTCATCATGCCAACACACAGATAGCATAGGAAAATCAGCAGCCCAAAGCAATGCAGATCGGAAAGAACGGGACGGATACCACCCCGTGTCCAGAAACTTTACCCTGAGCCTGTCCTACGGTTAAGTCGGCCCCACAGTGCTGCCACGGGTGATTCTGACGTCAACAATATCACTCATGCCACGCCCACGCCAGAGAATCTGGCTTGACTTTCAGAACGTTTTGCCGCTGACCCTGAGCTGCTTGTAGATCGTCCAAACTCCCAAAAAGACATAAAAAGAAGAAAAAGGCACAGATCAAATGCCACGGTGGTGTTATTAACCTCAAAGGACTTACTTACCAAGCAATGGCAGACAAGCCTCGACTTTGAATGAAACCTGTGGACCGTTATTAAAGATGTCTGCTCATCAGAGTTCTGGAGGACCGAGGTCCCCAGACACAAGATTAATCAAGAAGTTTTATGGCAACAGCAAGGGTAAGCCTCCCATAGATATGACTGTGACTTGCGATGATGGGAGGTGGGAACACTTGCAGACCAGTGGGAGCGCTGTTTTGCCAGAGGCAAGCGAAACCCCAATGGCAAAGGTGCAGGAAAGGGAGACTAACCTTTCC
>PVJH01042665.1:0-14153 GCA_004026705.1 Nesogale talazaci
TAACTTATCATCATATAACAGGCTAAGACCATTCAGCCAATCAATTATTTTCTCTTTTGAAGATTGTGTCTGTAATATATTGCAACATATTATGCAGTAAATACATAAAATTATTTACTAGACTAGGGTAAATAAAATTTTTCACAGATGACTCAGAGAACTCAACCCCTCTGGCTTCAGTGACTAAGTCATTTCCTATAAGGCCAAAACAACCAAGCCCACCGCTGTGGAGTGGACTCCAGCTCGTAGCAACATCATAAAATACAAAACGATGGCTTTTTTTGGTTGTTTTCTAGTTTTATGATTTTTATTATACAAAATCATAAAAGGAGAAACTTTACGAAATGACTGGGTCAAATAAAAAATTTATTGTTTATACAGTATTTACCAAATGTACCAAAATACATTTTTCAAAAGCTGACACATGATTTTAACTTTGTTAATGTATTGTTGTAAGTTCTTACACAATCTCTTTTCTCCCCTCCAAGATGAACACTGTAAATTGCTTTCGGTGGGCGATAATGAAAAAAACAACACCATTTATTAATTTTGTATAAGTCATCCTCCACCCCCAAGATTCCTTGGAGGGAGAGAGCAACTCTGAATTTCACCACACAACCCTATGGGCAGAAAGTGAGAGAAAGGAAACAAACGCATCCTGGGGGGAGAGAAACTGCCTGCAGCAGCAAATGACCTCCCACATACCTCTCAATGCAGCTTTTGATGTTCTAACTTGTTAATTTCTGAGAAAAAAGACAATTATCAATAGCTTAAGTTTGTTTCGATAAAACTATTCAACATCTAGAAGTTTTTGATCACACGTACCGCGCACGGTTCAAAGGGGCAGTACATTTTCAGGCAATTGCAGTACCAAGTAAATTTAAATAAAATGCTTAATGGAAAGAAATTGTTTTATTGTAAGAAATGAAAACCAGAAGTACATTAAAACTGGCATGAGTTTCTCTGATTGAATGATCTCTTAAAATATTTCCAAGATCAATTCATTATAAGGAAAGATCATTTTGTAGAAATGTGATCCTTTGAGACGGACATTATGCTGCGTGAAGTGGAGGGGTTGCCACATGGGGAGGCTGCACGGATGGGGCTCAAACCAGAGGATGACTGTGAGGTTGGCTCAGGCCCCGGAAGAAGGGATTTCCTTCTGTTGGACACAGGCTCACTATGAGTTGCAACGGCACTCAACAACAATAACAGATCTCATGGTATGAATAATCAAGTATTCATTTCCCTAAAAAATTGACAACTCCTTTGAATATGATATTGTTCTTTTTTAAATTGCCACGGTTGGGCTAGCAATGTATACTAAAATGTATACACAGATTTTGTATGTGTGCACATGTGTACTTCTGTCTCTAGAATCTTAAAACAACATTTTGGACTTATCCACGTATCACAGGTAAATATCATTCAGCCAATCACTCAGCATATGGTATAATATTGAATATGTATTTCAAAATTATTTTTATGAATGGAGTAAACTGATTCTATTAGTGAGTTGCTTCATGTAGTATGTTCAAGTGGCACCATATACAAATAACTTTGTATTTTAGATGGGCCTTTCATTTTTAAAGTTATACACGCAATTGTAAAAATAAGAATGTAAAAGAGTTGTTTTAAATGAACTTAAACACATGACTATATATGGAAAAACAGAATTAAACAAAAGCAATGGTCTTCATTCATCAGTAAAGAATAGAAAATTTGAACTTAGTTAATATTTTCCTTAACTTCTTCATATGCTTCTTCTAGAGAAATATTTACATAACATCACTATCACTGTGCAGTGAAAAAAAAAAGGCAAAGGAGAGCTTACAAATATTTTCTCCAGGACTGTAAGAGAATATTTTATTCTGCAGTTTTGATTTGAAAAGTAAAAAACTGAAATAGCATATATAGTCTGAATTTAAATTTAGTATGTATGTTCACTATAACTTAAGCAAAAAAATCAATCACTTTATAAGCTATGCCATTACTAACTTAATATGGCATTCCTAAGTTAATATGCCTTAAATCCTATGATCTCATAAAATCTAATGCAAATCTGAGACTATTTTTTTAAGTTCAAATTTATGTTAAAGTGAAGAATATACACCTAAAACATTACTACTCACACTCTTTAAAATAAGTAGCCTTCTTCCAAAGGCAGCCAACTTCATAAGGAATACTCATTCTGGTATATCCATTTCATAAATGAAGCACTATCTCATTTTCAAAAAGGATTACAAATTTAAAAGAAGAAGGCAAATATTAAGAGGGCTGACATCTGAATGCATACTTGGAAATACAGGGTTACTGATTATGCTTACTCAGATTCAATTAATAAGAGTTTATTTTATAAATATAAAAATACAAGTTCCTAAATAGATAAAGTTTAGTAATATAATCTAATTCTTATACACTGCTATAAATTCTATGTAGCAATTTGGTTTATGTCAAGAAACCATAGACTGTGAGTCCTATTTAACCACTTGTTACGATTAGAGAATTGTTTGAATACAGTGTTAAGGAAACTACCTTGTACACAAGAGTGTCTTTCTCATACTTAACATTCAATTCATAATTGAGCCATTACTAGAATTTCTAATGGCATATATCAAAAAGGGAACTTAGAGAGGAGCATATGTTTTAAATGATTCCTTGATTTACATCCAAATTAATAGGCTACAACAGTTCAATGAAATCATAACCATATAATATTAGAATTATGAAATGCTCCTATGGAAGTTAATTTTTTATCCTTAAATTCATTTGTTTTGACATTTTTTAAATACTGCCTTTTACTTCTCATGTAAATATAATACATTTAATATAAAACACATTGATCTAAACTAATAATGCAAACTATATAATCACAAACAAATTATTTCCATAAATTCCTGTCAGTAATTTTGATTAAAAGTTGGGGCTATTCCACTAAAAATTAGCATGCCTTTCATTTTTGCTCCTGTTTCCACTTTAAAGTAACTTGGAGATAGTAGCTAGATTTTCCATTCAATGTTCAAAATAAAAGTATAAAAACTGCATAAAAAACTAAAGTAGGAAATGCAAACTTATCCTATCTCTAATCATTCTTTTTTAAACGCAGGCTACTCAGGAATTGCGATCTAATTATTGCTTTATATTGATGGAATTTTTCTCGAGGGATATTATTTTGAAAGTTTAACCCCTGAGCAAGTCATGGCTTCTCCGATCTTTGAAAGTGCCACAGCATTGATTATAACTGCAGGAGGTGTTACCTTCTACCCGGAGAATCTCGCCATGCACAATCTTACACGCTCTCTCATTCCCCAAACAGCTTTGATTCAGCAATTCACACTGCATCAGCTGATATTAAAGGAAGAACCACTGAAAAGGGAACAGCATTTAAAGAAAAAGCAAACGAAAAACGAAAAAAAAAATCAGCTTGTGGATAGAGTAGCACAAAGCTCAAGAGTAAAGCGGATTTGAAAACATCACAGTGCCTCAAAAAAGAACAACATGACAGAAATTAAACAAGATCTTTATGTTCGCCTTCTATGCATTTAAACTCATCTCAACCTCCATTGAAATTCTGATCATATACAAACCCCAAGGCTTTTGACATACTTTCAAAAACCCACACTCCCGCTTTCTCTTTCGAAATCTCCAGAGTCACAATGTAGGTAGTCGAGTAAAAACAGAAGAATTCAAATATGCCGGTAACTAAGAAATAGAAAGACCAAATTATAACCTTACATCCAATATTCGTGACTTTAGAAAGGTGTCTCATTATTTTAAAATCCAGTCTGTTTGCTCTTGCACTTAGTGAAAGGTCTGGGTCTGCTTTGAAAGTTGTTTGAAATCAGGTACAAGAATAGATATTAGGTATAAGATCCTTGCAATATTTTTCCTGGGATGTTGTCAGAATAATATCTGATTACAGAAAGAGCTCAAATATATGCTTAATTAGTCCATGGTTCTTTCTCAATCAGAACTAGGCAACAGTCTAGATGCAAAAGAGCTGTAACTGAATGGCTTATTTACATCGAGCTCAGAGACACTGACCAAAATTCTGGAAGGTAATTGGATTTTCAAAACTGAAAGTAGGTTTTCCCCCCCAATTCAGTCATGACAGGGCCAGAAGGTAATGATATATCTGCCATGATGCAACAAGCAGACCTGTCTTCTGTCAAGAGTTGAAATCATAAAGGAATAAGCTGTCGTTAACAACCTCTCTCCAAACACTAGAGCTGTCATCTCATTGTTTTCTTTTGCTGGCATGGGGGCTGCTGTGGGCTTATATACCTTGTCAGTTCAGTAATGTGCTAAGCTTTTAACCTTTTCTGGAATTCCTGATTTGAGCAATCTTTTGTACAGGCTATTATGTAATGTTTATATTTGTTTTAATTAATTTATATTTTCTCTGCAGGTTTTCCTTTTAAAATTGGAATTTGTGCTCCTGATTTCAACTTGCAGTTTAGTAGTGTGTATTTCAAGTAAAAATATTGGACCTTTTTTTTAAGCAAAAATTTCTATGGTGTGTAAATTCAACTATTTCCAGGGAGAAAAATGAAGAATTCACTTAAAGGCATTTTCCATTTTCTATGCAAGTAGTTGCAAAATAGAAAACTCTTAGAAATGGTTAAGCTGTAACTGTAATACTATTATACTATATTTACCTCATATTTTTTCTTTAAAGTAAAACAATTTAATATTTACCATATACATTCAGGTATAAACCCAGTTTTTCAGCATATTTTTAAGGCAGTTTTATGGTAAAATTAGGCGCCTTGGCTGACATTTGGGTTGGTTTATAGTCGAGTATATACAGTGTGTTAATTATACAATTAAAACCTTCCTTAAGTTTGAAAATTGAACAGAGTAACTGAAAGTGAAAAGTAAAACAGGAGCCCAGTAGTTTATTTTGCAAGTTTCCAAGGCTGACAATGTTCATCATTTGTGTGTAGGTGAATGTGTTTACAGTTGTGAGTGTACATTTCAAACAATCCTAGTCTTGTGTTTTCATCTTATAATTCTTAAACACCAATACATATGAACAAACAATGACACAACAACCCTCATTCTTGTTAATAACTACTACATAGTTGTCCCTGATATGATGGGCATTTGGGTAGCTAGAAGCTTTTGTGTTATTATAAATGGCTATGATGAAGACCCTTGCATATAAGAGTATGTGTGCTGTGCTCCAGTATAAGTCCCTATAAATGAAACTTGGGGTTAAAGCTTAATTTGCATATTAAATTTTAGGAGAAATTACTAAACTGCCTTCTAAACAGATTGCTCCAATTCCCATTCCCACTGATACCTGAGATAAGTTTTATCACCCATATTCTCAATTTATTATGTTTATTTAATACATTGAAAAATGATCTTTTGTTTTACTAATAATGTCTTTGCTTTTTTACATATACATATGGTGGCTATTGAAATATCAATTAAGGCTTACAAAACACTTGAAAAAGTCCATATTAAAAGTACTCAGAAATTATCAAGTTTTTGACATCTGAGTCACTAACCATGAACTTAGCACCACAATTTTGTATTCCATTTATACTACATAAGCACTAACTTAACCTGGTAAATGGTATTACTACTATTAAAAATAATAAGTAAACCCTTAAAGGTAGAGGTACTTCTATTTTCTTACTACTATTGACTAACCACAATGACTTACTAGAATCTGCTTAAAACTTCCGTGTTGCTAGTTTTGCAAGTGCTTTCTGTTGAGATAGCAAGGTCTTGCTGTATGTAGTTGGAAAACTGGAAGTGGAGGGTCTTAGGTAAGGGATATAAAAAATGTTTATTACACAAGTTACTGAAAAAATTACCCTTTATTCTAGATGACTAGCTATAATAATCGCTTCATGTATATTCTGAAATGTGACTATGAACAAAAAGGAGAAGGTCCACTAGAATCAGAATTGGAAAATTAGTCCATGCTTAATAAAGGAGAAAGAAATTATTTAGAAACTAAAAGACTTTCAATATACCCAATTGATATCAGAGTCAAGTAGTAATGTGTATATTATTTAATTTTATCCTATGATAATCATAGTAATGTCTAAAAGAAAATCTTAAAATATTCTAGAAAAATTTACACTTTATACATAAAGTATTTTGTTACATAAATATTTGACTATTACTTATTTTACAGGGGCTACCTTCACTGGAACAACCAGATAGAATGTTACTCTGAACAAAGTGTTTTACTCAATCCTTATGATTATCTCTGTATTCTTCATTAACTAACCTAAAATAGCAAAGACAAATGAAAAGGGGAGGTGGGATGAGGTGGGCTGGTACTCACCCTTCACGACAAAGGGTCTGAGAGGGGCCACAGAGAATGCAGATGCTGACATGTTCTGGAAGACTGTACATTGATGGATTGAGTTAGTTGCTTGATTTGCATGACAGAACAAATTCCAATGTAAGTACCTTCAGAGGGAAAGAAGAACTAGACACAGGCCAACTCACAGACCGAAACCTGAGAAAACACAACCCGTGGGTACCAGGACAGTGGGAGTAGTTACTGAGGATAAAATCAGAAGAGCTGTGTATACTCATGGATAAGCCGCGTTTTTCAGCACATTTTTTAATGCCGTTTTTATGGTAAAATTAGGTGCCCCAGCTGATATTTGGGTCGGCTTACACTCAAGTATATACAGTAATTATAAATGAAAATGAAGTAGAGTTACAGGCCCTGCTCTGGAGAAACTTATCCAGTGAAGAACTGAATTATGGGGCATCAGACTGAGGAAGAGGTAAAAAGAGGCACTGAGCAAAAGCCAGGGGTTCGAACAAAGCAGAACAGTACAGTACAAAATGAGCACAATGCATTTAAAGTCCACTTCACCATGACAGGGGAGGGGGAGGGGATGGCGTTATCTAAAACTGATATGATTGTACAATTTTCCTCTACATGCTTGAACGATGAAACTGTTCAATTGTATGATGTGTAAATTATGTGCAAATAAGAATCTGTTAAGGGCAGTGATGCCCCCTCCCTCCCACCCCAACCAAAAAAAAAGAATCTGTTATGGAAAAAAAAGAAAACCCACAAGTATGTTGTCATCCTCTGTTGCCTCCAAGTCCCGTCCAGCTCATGTGGAGCCAGGTGTGCAATATTTCAGCTTGTAGCGAAGCACGTAACCTTATGTGCCGTTCGAGGACTCCTAAAATAAGTAAAAAGTCAACTGAAAGTAAGACGATAGGTAGGTAGTTCCCAGAAAGGAAAGCAAAAATAGGCTGTAAACAGAAAGAAGAGGATAACTAGAAACTCTATCCGGAATTCCCAAACCAAATAGCAAGAGTTTGAGAAGCAATAAAGATAAAAGTATTAAAAAATGAATGCACAGGAAATTGCTCAGAATAAAGGATCTTAAGTGTACAGATGAAAAAGAACCAAAAGTGCTCAATGAAATGAACCAGGGAATACCCACATTAAAGAACAGAAAACATCTTACCCAGAATACGGTTCCTTTCATAGCACCAAGGAAGAAAAGAAGCTGCCAGCAGGAGGGCAGCAAGGGGTTCAAGTATTGGACTTTTCGACTAAGATACTGAAACTAGGGGGAAAAAATGAAACGGCCATCAAATTTCTTAATGAAAATTACTTTCAACTTGGAATTCTAAGGCTAGTTCAATGATTACAATAAATTGAGCAAGTAGAATAAAGGAATTTTCCAGCTCTGAAAGGTTTCAACCTATATCACGTATCCATTCTCTGATGGGTCCATCAGATGCGGGCATAAATCAGGAAAGAACAGCTC
This sequence comes from Nesogale talazaci, assembly GCA_004026705.1. NCBI lineage: Eukaryota > Metazoa > Chordata > Mammalia > Afrosoricida > Tenrecidae > Nesogale > Nesogale talazaci. The sequence goes on from PVJH01042665.1 coordinate 7,770, forward strand.
ATGAGGTCGAGGAGACAGGAATTCAAACACAAGGAAGTCTAGCGGGAGGCTTTGGTTGAGAGCTGAGTGCGCACACTTACCAAGCAGCCAGCTGAGATTGAAATAGAGGTCTACAGGAAGCCAAAGAAGAGCCCTCCAGAGGAAGGACAGGAGACTCTAAGAGTACCTGATGGGTCTGGCCAGGGAGGAAATGCCTGAGAGGCCAATGGAAATATCAATGAACAATTATTACAAGGAAAAATTAAAAATCAAAATCTGCAAAATGATCAATTCACAACAAACAAGCTGTAAACAAACCACAGTAGCAGCAATCTCTTACACTCTAGCAACCCCAATTCTGCATCAGGTGAACTGAAGGAGCCAGACGCAGAAGATCACATTGCTGACAGTTCCCTTTATACAAAATAACTAAGAGAGGTAAATCTCAAGATACAGAAAGCAGAGTGAGGTTTACCAGAGGTTTGGAGGGGTTGAGAGAAAAGGAGTGAAAATGTTTTGAACTAGACAAAGGTAGGATGTACTAAATACCATAGAATCGCTCATTCTTAAATGATTAACTTTACAGTGAATTTCTCCTCAAAAGTAAAATTATATGAATGACCCTAACCAAATCTAGTCACCAGGTTAGTTCCAACTTAAAACTGCTCTTGACCGGAATCCCAGGACTCAGTTTTCACAGGACCAGATAGTCTCATTTTTCTCCCACAGAGCAGTTTGTGGGTTTGAAGCACCCACTTTGTGACTAACTTTCCAACACTCTCTCAACAGCACCACCAGGGAGGCTCTACAGGTTTATGTGAACACATTTGATTATAGATTTATTTACATTTGTCGTGTTCATAAAATGTCATGCTTCTTCTGTAAGATGAATCCTTTCTTTAATCTCAAAAATACACCAGCCAGGAATGTTAGATCTTATTCTGTTTTCTATGAATCGTTATCACATTTTCGTTCTCCAATTACTCTGTGCTCTATTCTGGATAATTTCCCTAACTTCAGTTTCCAATTTATGAATTCTCTCTTCAATTATGTGCAATAATCGCAGGCACTGACTGTTATGATGAATAATCGTGTCTTATAATTCGTACTGTTTATGAACACGTCTTCAGTATTTATCCTGTGTTACATGGCAGTTTTATTATGGCCTCTATCAAATACTCCAGAGGTCTCACCAATCTAGAAGTAATTTTAAAATTAATTTACTTTGAGATTTCTCACACTTAATGGCTTATACAAATTCACTGCAAGTTCAAATGCACTGTGGGTTAGCACTGGGTTTTCTATGTCCCAAGACACGCTCTTCATATACTCCATTGGTGGCTGCATGTTCAATGGTTCAAAGCCACTAGTCAATCCACAAGAGAAAAATGAGGCTGCTCTCCTAAAGGTTTACAGCTTGGAAACCCTATCTAGGGTGCAGAAGAATTGTAATCCACTTAATGGCATTGTTGACTGTCACCTCTGAGTCAGTGAGCCAGTATTGCTTTTTCTGTAATTGCTACTACTGTTCATGGAATCAGTCCCCAGCTCATGGAGAGCCTATGTGCAATGAAACTATATGATGCTTGGTCCCACATCATTCCCATTATCTGTTACAGATTGAATGGTCATGATCCAGAGTTCACTGACTGGTCTTTGGAAATAGATTGTCAGGCCTTATGTCCTTGCTCTTCCAGTCTTTCTCCAGGGGCCCAGTTAGCTTCAGCTCATACCTCTCAGGCCTAATGACTGTGACCCCAACTCTAAGTTCCTTGGGGCTGGGATCTCCAACCCTCCATGGGCTTATGACTCTGGCTTGAAGTCTCTCTTATATGAAGGCATTTGGAGATTCCTTTTCTTTCTTTGGAATAAAATTGAGCATTTAATGCATTTTGCTGTTATATTTTATCATTTCAATGTGCATTCAGTGGGTAAGAGGGGTGATTATACACTAAGTAGCACAGCAACGTTACTAAAACCCAAACTGTAAAATTGTTTTAGTAAATATTAGCATTTTTTTAACACTCAAGCACAATGACATGTAAAGTACACTCAAAGTAAGTAATTATGAGAATAGCAGATTCTTCTGAATAGTACAACTATAGGAATGTAGGAAAAATGTAGGCTTAATGAAAAAAATCATATTACTCATGATATTATTAAAATTAATCCATTTAAGCCATATTGAATATGCATCAAAGACAGTATTTTTAAAGTATTTTTCATAGTTTAGACTTTACCTTTCTATTGATTTGATTATAACATCTATTTTTTAGACTTTTTCAATCCTTGACTTACTAAATATAATTGTCATCAAAAGCTGCATTATCCATTATACGTGGTGCCTGCAAGTATAAATACAGCCTCCACAGATCAAAGAGCATGGTCTCCACCAGTGGTTCTCAGTTTGGGACCAGGAGCAGCACACACAGTGGCACCTAGGAAATACCCAGACTTCAACCAGCCTGCACATCCGGGGATGGGACAAGACAAGTTCTCCTGGGAATTCGCAGCACGCTCAAGTTTCACTCCATTGACTACTGGCTCCCCAACCACTGGCCATAAACTTCTTTGACAGGGCATCTCCATCCATGAGGACCAAGGCGAGGTCAGTGGGTTGTGTAGGTACTCACTGTGGGGTAGTAAAAGTAGAAACACATGACCCCGAGAGTCTCTCTCAACTTCATTGCTGTGTATTGAATAATTAAACGACTTAATTTAAATGTCACCTACTTTCCTTGCCCCTTTGATAGAAACCAACTGAAACGCTTAAAAAGATGCACACAAGATCAAAGAAGAAACTAGTCTGAGAAGCTCTCAAACTGCATCACCAGACGCTGAATAATTACTACTTCTTACTCAAAGTAATATATTATGCCATGAAGATCATTAAACACTAATAACGTTATCTCTGACAGATTCAGAATCATTGCAGGGTTTTCTTTGACACATATCATTCATCTAACACTAAAACTTAATACATTTGTGATAGTACGTTTATCCAGCAGCCTGGATGGAACTCTGTGTTTTCCACAGTGTAATCTTTGAAGTCTTGAGTTCTCTTGTAAGGGTGGTTACAACCCTCGCCCCAGCTTCAACCAAAGACACTACAACCACACACGTAAAGTCAGGTTCTATTGTTAGGGAAAACATCATCTCCTTGCCACTACTTAGACATGATTTTAGAACCTTTAATCTTACTCCGAAAATCTGCAAGGAATAACACGCATTATAAGTGGCATAAGTAGGGAAGATAACTGTCTGGCCTGAAGCGACTCTCAACTTCTGGGTCGTGACCATTTTGGGAGTCTTGGGGTTCAAACGACCCTTTCATGGGGGTTGCCCAATTAATAGTACCAAAATTATGGTTATGAAGTATCAATAAAAATAATTTTGTGGGTGGGGGGTCACCACAACAGAGGAACTGTATTAAGGGGTTGCGACATTAGGAATGTTGAGAACCACTGCTCCAAATCTTTTTTAAACTTTTCATAAATATAGCATTAGGGAAAAGTCAAAAAATTAAAAACCAAGCAGCACTTATCTCATTTAAAAATATATGATCGGATAGTTTTTATTTCTCCCTATTACTCCGCTTTAATTTGATCCCTAACATACCACCCCCCATACTCAAGCACAGAGCACTCTTTCAGGAGGAACCAAGAAGAAAAGAAACCAACAATGGAGTGGGGAATAGGTAAAACCAAAGTATTAAAATAACTTTTCTAGTATTTATAAATGATTACTTTTTAAGTATCCACTCTGTAAAAATTTATATTCATTAAAAAAATAAAGAGAATGAAGCACATAAACTGAACTTTTTTTTTAACTAGACACTGATTAAGCAATCCATTGCTTTTTCCCCAGAACTCAGTGATTAACATGAATGATATAATGAAGGAAAAGTCAAGGCAGTTAAAAATTATTATTATTTATCAGAATGAAAAAATTCCCTTCTTAAACAATATTGACAACCACTACCCCAACCCCGACTCTCATGTGAGATATCAAGCTTATTCAAAGAAAACGTTTGGCATGTTTCCCAAGTATTCTTGACTTCATAAAACTTACCCAAGTATAAAATATTCTACAATAGGAAAGGTTTATATTGTCTAATTGAAGGGCCAATACAATAAAATATTTCACCAAGCACACTAAAATTACAAACATTTGATTTTCTTTACTCAGTTATATTCTAATTTTTCTCTAAACTCTGATCACATTTCTCATACCATATTTTACTCAAAATGTGACCAGCCTTTGTTCTAACTCCTATAATGTACCAGAGAGAAAGTCCATTTCATAATCGATAGTGTGAAATAGGAAACAGTTTGAAAAAAGAATATTAAAAGTGAATTACTTCAGCCGAAACTTCAGTTCTGTTAAAAACACACTGCTGAGGGTTTCCACCAAACCCAAAGGATCCTCTTCACAAACGGCCTTTTTGTGGATGCATAATTAAATATCCATAACTGACCTCAGAAAGACTACTTTTCACATTTTAAGAACCCCCAAAAATCTATTAAAAAATTTTGGAGCTTCTCAATTAAGCATGGAGATGTCATTTCAATTAAGCACGGAGAACAAAGATCTTGTTATTGACCTTTGTAGTCATGAGCATTTGAAAGATTTGTTCTAATTTTAATGACAAAATGTGACGTTGTGGTTTTTATAATGAAACATATAAAGCAAATGTAAACATAGATATATTCTTGGGTATATTTATATTTTAAAAAATTCAGAATTCAAAATATTCACTTCTAAGGCATTTTCTAAATTATTAGATGCTCAAGAAACTGTATTATTTTTCCTTGTAACTACAAGAAAGTGCAGGATTATCTTTCATAACAAGTACAACAATGCATAACAATTTAAAGATAAGCTGATGCTTAGGACATACTTTTTGAGACACATGACAAAATCCAGTTAGAACACATAATAAAAGAGCTATAAAATTCAAAGAAATAATAAATTGCACTTACATCCATCGCTCTCTTAATAAAAGGGATCTGTGTGCCACTGTCAAGATCTTCATTTATAATAAGCCTTCTAGCCCACTGCCCTGCCCTGACGACACCACTCCCATGAATTAAAACCATCAGCTTCTGTGGATTTGTCAAGGCGTCCTCACTCATAAAGATAAAACTCTTTGGTTCGCTCTCAGTAGCATCTACCTGTAATTAAAATAAATAAAAATAAAAAAGATATACATGGTAAATATTTTGTGATCAAGAACAGACATAAATGATAAAATGACTAATGGTTATTATAAGTAACACTTGTGAAAAAACATTAATATGACATTAAAACATTCTTAGTAGTTAACTGCCTATTGGGTAGATAGGTACACACACAAAATGTGGCAATAATTTAATTATAAAAGTGTGAAAAGTAATATTTAAAGTATATGTCTATTTATATATTTGGTGTTAGATTAAAATTATGTATAGCGTGAAGTGACCAGATTTTAACATGGGTAAAGCAGGACACCACTGCGGAGGGGGGGGGTAGAGAGAGAGGGGTAATAAAGGGGATATATACCCTTCCCCCGTTCTCCCTCTGTTCCCTAGTTTGTAGTGCATTCTTTCCAACAATCGGGACTTTTTAAAAACGCTGCGGGACGTGGAGAAAAAACGTTTGAAATCGGGACTGTGCCGCCAAGAGTGGGACGTCTGGTTACTTCAGTATAGGGATAAATATATAACTAACTTAAGTGTTTTTATGGGTTATATACTATGTTAGATAATGTTTTGAATTATCTTTAATCACACTAGCACCCTTAGGGCAGATGTAACTATTATAATCCTTTTATATCAGAGCTTATAAAAATGAGGCTTAGAGAATTTAGTAACTTGGCCATGGCCACACAGCTATGAAGTCTGTAGTTCCATTCGATAAGTGTATCATACCTATGATAGAAAACAGAAAAATCCAAATGGAAGGTATGTCTGGTGGACTAACTTTTAAAATGACCAACTTTTAAAAGCTGGGAAGAAGTTGTATTTAAAAATTCCACACTTATCTGCTCTTAAATGTTAATAAACACAAGCTACATAACCACTGGTGTACAAGCAACAGTATCCACGTACACCAATAACAGTACTCTACATACTATCTATTTAAAGGATGGAAAGGAAATGGTTTTGCCCAATTGGTTGATCCTTCATATGTAGGCCTGTCATTGGATAATCTGCACGTTGGCTGCTGTAGGCCGCGGTGCACGCTGAGTGGTATTCCGCATCGGCAGTGCCCACTAACTGCCCATGGAAGCCTCGGGGTCGGGGCAAGAAGCTGACGCGCCTTGATCGCTGGTATGCACCTCCTCCGCCCCACCTCCCGACTTCTCTTCTTTCCACGAGCTGTGGAATGCAGTCGCTTACATTTCATCCACAATATATACTCATA
>PVJH01042666.1:0-14144 GCA_004026705.1 Nesogale talazaci
AGTGGTGTGCATCTCTTCCGTTTCTTAGCATAGAAAAGTTGATGCTTCTAGTGCCTCGTCAGCTTGTTGGAAACATTTCAATTCACCTTGAGTCAATTCTTGGAAATTTATTCTCATTGATGCAACTGTGACTTTTCCTTGCAACACCATTTGTGATTGATCGTGTACATTGTTTAAGTGGTTAACCATCAAACAATTGTTTTTGGACGAGTCTGTGTATTTTTCCATCTTCTATTAAAGCTCAGTATTCGCCCATGGAATCTTGCAATTTGGGAACCAAAGGCGCACATGTTTTATTCAGTTCTTCAACTTGAGATATACTTATTACATTTATTTATGTTTTTGTTTTGATCTTTGTTTATTCCTAACTACAGGTCTCCACCCATTTCACTATCACATTTTCTTTGTCTTCTTGAGCTCCCCTTTGAAATTTTCTGTTCTATTCTTTTATTTTATCATATATTTTAGGTATGTTATGCCAATATTAAATATAATGCTAGTTCATGGGAAAATAATTGTCTTCAAAATTATGTCAGACAAAATACATGATTCATCGATAAGTGTGTTGTCCTGAGGTAGTTTGTGTATGCATGTAACATCAGAAGATATTTCATCAGTTTTTAAAACAATCAAGGAAAAACCTATAAATAGTTCAATGTCTGTATGTTAGCCTTTAATAGTGTTTCTCAGTGGAGTCTGATGGAGTTCCACACTCTGCCTCCAAAGTCTACTTTGGTATTCCTGGGGGATTTCATCACTTTGCTCTCCTGGCTGCTCTTTTCCATGTTCTTCGTGTTTTGCCCCAATGTGATGGGGTCAGATCCTGTACTAGTCCCTCACTCTCTCTCCAATATTGTCCCTGCAGCACTGTAGTTTAGGGAGGGACATTATGCCTTGGCAGGGGGTGGGGGGGGGAAGATGGGGAGTGGCCATATGGTTCTCTCCGTGCATAGTGTGTTCTGAGCAGGAATATCATCCCCAGGGCTTCATGGGACGGGATATCCTCTCCTCCCTCTCCACCCCTTTTTGTTTCTCCCAAAGACTCTAATCTCATGCACCCCTCTCCCCAAGCTGTAGCCCCTGTACTGTTCTCTGAAATGCTTTCTTCTGAAGGGGTTAGGGGGTGTCCACATAGTTTGGACTGGGACAGACCCCAAAGACCCCAAATGGTTCTCTCTATTGGTTCCCTGGTACATTCCAATATGTTGTATTCACATCTTGTCATATCAGGTTAAAGACTGATCTCTCTCGCCTTCTCCTGTGGAGATATAAACAACAACCTCTCCTTGGGTGGGCTAGTGCTTTTCTCTCCACGCTCCCCCAACCCACCCCTGCCACCACCACCAGGCCTTCTTTTTTTTTTCTCTTTCATTCTCTCTCTTATTTATTTTCATTTTGTTATTATAATTTGAGGGTTTTTTGGTTGTTGTTATTGTTTTGTTGGTTTTGATTTCATTTGTTGTTTTATTTGGTTGTGCCTGGATTTTGCACTTAGTAAGGTATCTGCATGTCTATCTAGATAAATAATTTGGAGATGAAAAGAGTGGGACCATGGTTCCAGGGTGGGGTGGAGGTAGGGTGGGTGATATATGGAAGAAGGGCAGGTGGAAGAAAGGAAAGGGGGTAGGAATCAACCCAGGCACAGAGAACAACAATTGAATTAAGATCAATGAAAGAAGGGCATAGGAAACTTAGTGGGGCTTAATCAAGGCCAATGTAACAGCAATGAATTTCTAAACCTTACTGAAGACTGAACATGATGATAAAGCAAGAGAAAAGTAAAGTAAAAGGGAATACCAGAAAGAACTAGGAGGCAAAGGACACTCATAGAGGTCCAAATTCAGGCATGTGCATATGTGTGTATATATATATGCATATATATGTGTGTATGCATATATATATATATAGAGAGAGAGAGAAGGAAATAGAACTATGTACTTATTTCTATATGTCAAGAATTAAGGTTACAGATGGACATTGGGCCTTGACTCAAGTACTTCCTCAACACAGGAACACTTTGTTCTAACAATCTGGCATTCTGTGATACTCACCTTCCCAAAATTAGGGATGAAGACAAAAATTGGGGAATAAGCAAATGTGCTGAAGAAAGTTGATGGTGCTGGCTATCAAAATATATAATGTCTCGGGTCTTAAAGGCTTGACGATAAGCAAATGGCCATCTAACTGTGAAGCAACACAGCCCACATGGAATAATCACATGAGCCAAAGTGATCATGAGGTGTCTATGGCATCAGGTATAAGGCATCTAAGACCCAGAACAAAACAATATTCAAGGTCAATGGGTGGGCAGGGGTGGGGGTGGATGGGCATGTAGAGGAGACCAGTGCTCATCTGTAGACTACTGGACATCCCCTCACAGAGGTGTCACAGGGGAAAGGGAACAGTATAGCACCAATGAAGCACAACTTTCCTCTCGTTCTTTGGTGCTTCCTTTCCCCCACTAACACGACCTCAATTCTGCCTTACAAATTGGATCAGGCCAAAATATGCACACAGCTACAGAAAAGAGCCCTCAACACAGGGCATCCAGGATAGATAAACACCCCAGGGCCAACAATGAGAGTAGAGCCACCAGAAGGATTCAGGGAGAGTAGGGATGGGGGTGGTGAAAGGGAAATTGTTCACAAAGATTAGCCTATATATCTCCCCCAGGAAGACAAATAATAGAAATGTGGATAAAGGGTGACAGGATGATGGAAGGTATGAAAATAATAATCTATAAGTTACCAAGGGTATGTGAAGGAATATATGTAGGGGAGCCTCTACATAAGATTTCCAAGACTTCAATATCTACGGGAGCAGATATTCCAATGACACTAGCATTTTGGAAATGTCATTGTTTGGCAGAAGATAGGTATGACCATTGCATGCTAAAAATGTTAATGGTACACATGGAAATAAGTAGTTTTCAGAGATTAGAAACAAACCAAAGAAAAACAGTTTCTTGACATAAAGCATATTTAAATCCAGACTGATTTCATAAGAAAGACTATAACTGCTGCTAAGGATATTTGAGACTAAATCTTTAGTAATGCAGATAGTTTTACCATCCCTTGGAAGGACCGGTGGATTGGAACTGCAGACCTTGTGGTTAGCAGCACAACACTTGTCCCATTTTTCCTCCACATCGCCTTGGTTTCAGAGAAATAACTGATGCTAAGTTCTTACACAGGAAGTTTATGTATAAACTAGAATACACATTTGTTTTAAAATGCATCCCTTTGAAGCCAAATTGGTATTTGTTTGACAGTTATTTTCTCTATTGAAAAATCTCTACTACAAATGATGTTATGAGCAGTATGCTTCTTGGTGGACATTGGAAGAGATTAGAGTCAAATACTTGAATCAAAACTGGACATTGTTAAGATAAGGACCCCTGTTGGGAAGTGCATGACATGGACAGATTTGATATAATGTGTGGAGCATTTACGTTAATAAAATGTGCTATTGCCTATCTTGGAAATCACTAAAAATAAATTTACTGCCCTGTATTCTCCCTTTCTGGAATATATATGTTTTATTTATATTTATACTAATACATAGGAGACCTGATGGCATTATACTGCTACCTGAAAGGTTGGCAAGCACATTTGCAGTGTTAGAAACTCTATATATGGTGTCTAAGAGTTGACGTTGAATAAGAAGCTGTTATATATTCACATACATATACATATATATACACACACATATATATAATGGTAGACAGAGATAACACTATCTTCAAATTTGAGAGTATGGATAGGTGTTGCACAGTGCAAGTTTATCATTTATAAACGACCAGCTTATAGAAGCTCATGTTTTAAAATTAAGTGTAGATTTTGGCGCACACCATAAATGTAATGATCATTATAGTACCTAACTGAGACCTTCAAATACACTGTTAGGTTTTGTCAAGTGAGTGCCAACCCACAACAACCTTATAAAGAACAGAATGAAACACTGCCCGGTGCTGCGCCATCCCTACAATTGTTCCTGTGCCGGGACCATGGTTTGAGCCATTGTGTCAGTCATGTATCTTGAGGGTCTCTCTTTCGTTGCCCCTCTACTTTACCAAACATGGTGTTCTTCTCTGGGAACCAGTCTCTCTTGAAAAAAATGTCCAAATATAAAAGAAATCTCCCCATCCGTGCCTCCAGGGAACCCTCTAGCTGTATATCTTCCCAGATAGCTCAGTTTCTCCTTTTAGCAATCCAGGCTGCTTTCAAAATTCTTCTCCAGCACCGCAGTTCAGATGCATTGGTTCTTTGTTAACTGTCCTGATCCAGGTTTTGACTTTCATGTAAATTGGAGGCAATGGAGAATACCTTGGCTTGTGGTAGGAAGAGCTTATTCCTCCGAGTTCCATCCTTGATGCGCTTAGCATAAAGTTTGAATAAGTGAAGAGAGGATACATCACGGATGCATCCCTGTTGTGGCTTGAAACTCGGCACATGCCTTTGTCCTATTTTCTCACTTGCCTTTTGGTGCATGTACGAGTTCCCTGTGAGCACAATGAAGGCTATCCATCATTTGTTATGATCCACACACTGTACTGACGAGGTGTAGTCAATAGAGCACAGACTAACATCTTTCTGATAGTGTCTGCTGTCAACCCAGATCCATCTAACATCAGCAATGATATCCGTTGTTCTCTTCTGAATCCTGGAAGCTTCTTTTCAATGTACTGCTGCAAGGGATGATCTTCAGCAAAAATTTCCTTGCATGCCATATTAATTCATATATATTAAGGCCTTCTGAAAAAGAACAAATAGTTGCCATTGAAATGATACCATGTCTTGGAGAGCCACATATTCAAAAGTATAAGCCTGCTTCATTGGATGTTTAATGCTTGTGATCTTGTACAAGAATGCCACTAGGACTTTCGCCCAAGCTGTCTCTGGGTGGATTTGAATCTCCGACCACTTGACCAGTAGTCAATTGTTTAATGGCTTTCACTCTCTTGGAACTGTTCTTATTTATTTGTTGCTATTTCTTTAATAATTAGTTTTTATTTTAAGGCTGTGAAGAAGTGTGAGACATGGTGGTGCTGGTGACTAAGCATTGAGCTGTTTAAACCAAAACTAAGAGGTACAAACCCACGAGCTGCCCTGAGGGATACATTTGAGACTATCTCTTCTTGTAAAGTTTCATAGCCCCAGTAATTCTGTATGGACTTGCTATGACATGGAATGGGTTTGATCACAGAGAGCTTAATAATAGAATCTCATTTATAGATTATAAAATCAATGCAAACAGTATAATTGGACTGTCCCACTTTCTACAGTTTCTTTTTCCTTTCTACATTTTTTAAAGATGGAGGATAATTTCACCCCCCCCCCAATCACTCCTAAAGCCTTGTTCTGAATCTTTATGTTGAAGAAATTGTGGTTTATTCCTTTGAATGATTCTATGTTGTGTTCGCTACGTGATGCTCTGATAAATCAAAGACCAATCAAAAAGTCTTTTGCTTTGTTTTATTTCAAAATGAAGGATCAGGAACCCAAATCAGTTGCTTCATGAATATACACTACTTTAGATCAGTATAACTCAATTTCCCTTGCAGATGGGAAAACCTGACTTTCTCCTCCTGTAGTCAAAGCATCTGTACTATTATGCAACTGATCTCCCAGGAAAGGTTTGCTTCAGCCTCCTGCAATGTCAGGCAGATTACATTCATTAGTACATTCTCCTCATGTCAGCTTCTAGCTTTTTCAGAGACAGCAGTCAGGTGGGCGGTAGCTGACCTACCTTCTTTGAAAACACCTGTGATTGGCAGGCAAGGATGAATCTCAGAGTGCAGCTCACCAGGTCCCCAGAATAACTCTCTTCAACTAGGATTATAGCTCCCCAGTCCTCTCTGGATGCATTCCTTTCAGTTCATATGCAGGGCAAGGCACTTCTACTGTGTCAGTGGTATATGAGGCTACCTATGTCACATGATTTAATAGGGAGGATATACTAAATACAACTATTTATTACACTCTGCCCACCCCCATCTGATATCTGACACAAGTAAGAGATATAATTGGATACATGCTATGGAGGCTTTGTCTATTTTCTCCTTGTGTGTTTTAGAACAATTACGAAATTTTAGGGTTGAAAAAAGTACACCAACTTTCCATATTACATACATGAATTAAATAAGGTATCAGTGCAATGGCGTTTGTACAAAGTATTTCAGAAAGTGGTCTGATCTTATCTATATTTCAAGAATATTGAAGATCTGTATCAGTCTCTTCACTGTCTTATTCTTTGACATTGTGGTAGTTGAAATGAATCCTTAGTGCTTGTCTACATCAATGTCTCATTGTTTGAATATTCCTAAGAAATTTTCTTTACCTCATGGTATTACTTTACATATGTTGTGATAATTTCCAAAATGAGATCATTTCCCTGTGAGCAACTGCAAGGTTAGAATCACCAACATTTCTCGCAGTAGCCAAGTATTTTATGACCACTGTGCCATGAAAACTCCTTATATCATCTGTCCAGATGTTTTTCCTGCACTCTATATATTCAGCTTTCTACGTGAATTATCCACTCAGACACCTGAAATATATTTCTAAGTCTACATGTCTTTATTCCCCTAAGACATATTCTTTCTCTAATATGACTTCAGAATGTAGTTCCATCATAGAAGAAAGCTCGGATTCATCTAAAACAGATAATTTCCCCCACTTTCTTATTAACCTCATAAATATTTCTCATATCCATGCATTTTTCACTAGGTAAACTCTAAAGCCAGCTGCTAATGCACTTCTACTTTTTAATGTTTGTTTCTTCCTCTTGAAAGAGGGAGATGGTAGGAAATAGAGGAAATAGCTAGAAGGAAAAGGGCACTTGCAGAGGTCTAAACATAGGTATGTCCATATATAAATACAACTATCTATTATAAGATGGGAAAAATTTAAGAACATATCTATAGGCCAAATATTATGGTAGCAAGTGGAGCTTGGGCCCTCTTCCTCAATGCAAGAACACTTTGTTCTATGAATCTGGTATTCCTTGAGACTCACTGGCCCAACATGATCACTGAAGTAAAATGGGTGCACAAGAAAATGTGGTGAAGAAAGCTGATGGTGCCCAGCCATCAAAAGATATATCAACTGGGGTCTTAAAAGCCTGAAGATAAACCATAGACCATTTACTTGAGAAGAGACCACACCCACACAGAAGAAACACAACAGCCAGCATGGCCACATGGTTGTGAAAGGTCTAGGCAATCAATAGACATCAAATGACGGGGGGGAAACCCCATATCACTGTGTGCACACATCCCCAAGGTGCCCACTGAGGACATGTGGGAGCATGAGCAAGAGTGGTGAAGAAAGCTGATGGTGCCCAGTTATCAAAAGATATACCATCTGGGATCTTAAAGTCTTGAGCATAAACAAGCAGCCATCTAGCTCAGGAGGAACAAAATGCACCATAAAAGAAGCTCACTTGCCTGTGTGATCATGAGGTGCTGAAACAATAAGATATCAGGCATCAACGAACAAAAATCAAAATCAATGGACCAATTGACTCCCGATATTGCTGAAGACAAATGGATACAGAGGCAAACAGAGTAGAAGAAACAATGGTGCCCAGCTACCAAATGATTGAATGTCTGGAGTCTCAAAGACTTGAAGATAATCGAATCATCATTCAGCACAGAAACAGCAAAGCCCACACGGAAGAAGCACACCAGTATATGTGATCAAGAGGCACTACAAGGAGCAGGTATCAAACATCAAAAACAAGAATAACATCATTACGAATGAGGGGGAGATCAGGGTGGGGACCTAAGGCTCACTTCTGGGTAATTGGTCACCCCTTTACAGGGGAGTCATGAGGAGGAGACAGACCAGACAAGGTGCAGCCGGGCAGTGATGGTGCATCCAAGTTTCCTCTAGTTCCTGAAGCCTTCCTCCTCCCCAACCATCATGGTCCCAACTCTACCTTACAAATCCAGATGGACTGGAGAATGTACATCAGTATAGAGGGGAGCTGGAGATATGGGGAAACCAAGATGGATGAACCCCTTCGGGCCAGTGGTTAGATTGGAGCTGGTGGAAGGATAGAGAGAGGGTGGGGTAGAGAGATGGAACCAACTGCAAGGATATAAACATAAGCTCCTATTTGAAGGATAGGCATCAAAGGAGTGGGTTGGGGGAGAGGTCAGGCAGTGTAAGATATGACCGAACAATAATAATGTATAAAATATTGAGGGTTGATGGGGAGGAGAGAGCGGGGTAAGAGGGGAAGGTATAGAAAAGCTGATACTAGGAGCTCAAGGGAAAAGGCAGATGATTGGAGAACGATAATAGCAGCGGACATGTGAAGGTTCTTGGCACAGTATGTTTATTTATGTATTATGAAAAACGATGTATGAGCCCCCAATAAAATGATTTAAAAGATAAAGTCATTATTCTAATCTGCCAATGTTAATCATTTTGTTGTCTCAATGAAATTTCACATGGGACTTTTTAATATTTTCCCTTATGTTCTACAAAAAAGAAAAAAATGTCACATGTCTAAACATATGATTAAATTTTGAAGTCCTTTTCTAAAAAAAGAAAAGAAAAGAAAGAAAGAGGTCCTTTTATACATGCTGGAAATACCTCTACCCATTATCTTTATTCTTCAGTTCAAATATCACTTCATCTAGGACACTTTTCTTGATGGAGTTAAATAACATATTCACTGTGTTTCAATAAGTCACATGATCACTTTAAAAATCATTTTATTGGGGCTCATATAACTCATTACAATCCATATATACATCCTTTTATGGAAAGCACATTTGTACATTTGTTGCCATTGTCTTTCTCAAAACATTTTCTTTCTACTTAAACGCTTGGCATCATTTCATTTTCCCTTCCCTCCCTGTTCCCCCAGCCCTCATAAACTGTTGATAATTTATCGTCATTATTTTGTCCTGTTGTACACTGCTGTTTCCCTTCACCCACTTCCCTGTTGTCCATACCCCAGGCAAGAGGTTTTATGTAGATCCTTTTATGTAGTCCCTCCTTTCTATTCCACCTTCCCTCCATCCTCCTGGTGTCACCATTGTCACCACTGGTCCTGAAGGGATCATCTGTCCTGGATTCTCCATGTCTCCAGTTCCTATCTGTACCAGTGTGCATCCTCTGGTCTAACTAGATTTGTAAGGTAGTGTTGGTATCATGCCAGTGGAAGGGATGAAGCCTTTAAGAACTATAGGAAAGTTGCATATCTCATTGTTGTTACACTCTACCCTGACTGATTGGTCTTCTCTTTGGGACACTTTTGTAAGGGAATGTTGCTTCACCTACAAATGGGTTTTGGGTCTCCAGTCTGTAACCCCCCACTTATAATGACGTAATTTTTAGTTCTTTAATACCTGATACCTGTATCCTTCAACACATGATGATTACACAAGCTGGTGTGCTTTTTCCATGTGGACTTTATTGTTTCTGAGCTAGATGGCTGCTTGTTTATTTACCTTCAAGCCTTTAAGACTCCAGGTGCTACATCTTCCTATAGCCGGACATCATCAGCTTTCTTCACCACATTTGTTTATGTACATATTTATCTTCAGTGATCATATACATAGTTTTATTATGCTTTACTGTTTAACTACTATCCTTGTTTCCTACCTGGCTTGAATCTATACTACAAAACCTTGGTCAATTCTCTATGACCTGCACCAACTACAAAGAACAGATGCTTAATATTTCTGTATAAAAAACAATAATGATTAGGTTCATGAGTGAAATAAATCAACATGCATAAGGGGAGATCTTGAAAGGCAACAGTGAATAGAAAGTCAGAATAATTCTTGGATGACAGATATTGTCTGAAAAATGATGTGTGTTTGCTTATTTTTAAATTTCATATCCTGAGCTTTGTATTTTTATTGGATGTTTTGCAGTGAGTCAAATGTCTTAGGAGAAAAAGTAACCAAAGGAGGGAAAAGCTATTTGTTGAATCAAGGGGCCAATGGGAGCAAAAAGGGTTTGAATCCAGAAAAAACAAATGATGGTTTTCTTTTAAAAACAGTAAGAAAATTTTAAAAATGCATATCATCGAATACTGCTCTGTTTAGAATATTGTGGTGGTTATGTATTGATGTCAATTTCATGATTGGGATGTAGGTTTGGAGTCTAACCTGTCAATCTGGAGATAGCCAAAGAGTAACCAGTGAGGCCTTGTGTGGGCATGGCTTTCTCCTGAGAATTCTGTGAAGTCTCATGATATTTCCCTTGTGGAGATGAGACACCATTTCCCCAGTTCTTGAGAATCGCTCAACTGCCAGTACAGGATGGCAGCACTGAGGAACCGGACGAGTTGGAGGAGAAGCTGCGTGGTCTTACCCTGATGGAACCAGACCTCTGAAGCCAGAAAAGCCACAGAGAGACCCCTGCCAGTGCTTAGATGTTTCTATCACCAATGGATACTGTTGATGGACCCTGAACCCTGGAAACGAGGAGCCATGAGGGTACCCTGCCAGCGCTGGGACTCTGCACCCACTGGCCTGTGACTTTGTGAGTTGGACGGAGACATTATAGACTGATATAGGACATATTGGATAATATTGGACTTATGACTTTAAACTGGACTGAGTTGGGATGTTTTCTCAATGTTCCATTCCTCTTGAATATAAACCTTTCCTTTATATCCATATGCATGTGTATGAATTTGTTTCTCTAGTCTATCCAGATTAACAAAAATATTATATCAATAAAGATGTATTCCAAAATTGTTTATTGGCATTATAATAATTTCATAGCCATGAAAAGTGAAAATAAAAATAGTTAATTATATTACTCATGAAAGCATTTTAAGCCATTTTAAACCAAAATAAAGTTTTCTAATTGCATGACTGGGAGAGGAAATTTGTTATTTGTTTAGTATAAGTAGGATACTATCTTTGCGAAGTGAGTGACCACAATGTTTTGAGAAATTAAAGGAACTTGATTTTAGATTGTGTTTTAAACTTGGGGAAAAGAATAAATAGTCCCTGAGGGCATTACAAATGAGAATTGGAAAGAGTTTGTGCACATATTTCCAGAGTAGCTTTATAAATTGTAAGCCATGTGCCTTGCTGACTCTAATGAACTGTGGCATATTATACAGCAGATTTTTAGAACCAGAGAAAAATGTCAAGGGGCATGAGTAGGCCTAAATCTGGGAATTAAAAGGCTGTGGGTTGCCAAACCCTGATACTCTGTATACTTAAAGACAATCACTCCTTTTTCTATTTGTTATAATCTTGGGCCAGTTGCTGTGATGCTTTAATCTGTGACAGTTGTGCTTTGAATTCCAGCAGGGCCACCCATGGTGAACCACTGTACTGATCAAGAGGTAGTTGTTGGAACGTTAAAAAGAGGATACTGTGTAGTTTTTATTAAACAGCAGAAAGCAATAAAAATAATGAAAATAGAGAAGAAGTGAAGCTGTCACTATTTTCAGATTATATAATATACTTAGAGAAGTCCAAGAATTCAAAAAAATATTTTTTTCACACAAGGAATTCTCCAGAGTGATGAACTACAAGATTAGTTTAAAAATAAATTGGATTGCTATATTCCAATGAAGTGATTCCTGAAAAGATTTCAATAAAATAATTTTATCTACAAGTACCACATGAAACATGAAATACTTAAAAATAGATCTAGTGAAAGAAACAAAATACATGTACAAAGAAAAGTATGAAAAAAAAACACTACAGGAAGTCCAAAGAAGCCTACAAAAAGGAAGGAATAGCCCATCTTCATGGACAGGTAGACTTACCATAGTGGAAATGCCAATACTACATAAAGCATTCTATAAATACAATGCAATTCCAATTCCAATCTTAGGTATATCGTTTAAATAAATGGAGAAAATAAGAAACAACTTCATATGGAGAGAGAGAAAATACAGGATAAGCAAAGACCTCTTTAAGAAGAGGAGGCTCAGAACTACTGAAACTCAAAACCTACTACATAGCCACAGTAGACAAAACAACCTAGTACTGATGCAGGGACAGGTGCATAGGCCAATAGAACATGATTTAAAACAAAACAAGCAAGCAGAAATAAAGGCATATGCCTACAGATGACAATGATTTTTTTTAATGAATCATTCTATTGGGGCCTCATATAATGCCCATCACAATCCATACATACATCAATTGTATGCGGGTCACATTTGCAACCTTATTGCCATCATCACCCTCAAAACATCCTCCATCCATCAAGGTCCCCAGTATCAGCTCCCTATATTTCCCTTCCTTCCCTCCTCTCCCCCATAAACCCTTAGTAATTAACAAATTGTCATTATTTTCATACGGTACACTGTCCAATGTGTTCCAACACTCAATTCCCTATTGTCCATGTCCCAGAGAGGAGGCTACGTGTAGATCCCTGAAATTAGTTCTCCCTTTCTATTCCACCATCCCTCCACCCTCCTGGTATTACAACTCCTATTACTAGTCTTGGAGGATCATCTATCCTACATTTCCCATGTTTCCAACTTTACTGTACATCCCCTGGTCTAACTGGATTTATGTGGTAGAATTGGTATCATGATAGTAGGTGGGAGGCAGCATTTAAGGAATAGAATAAAGTTGTGGCCATTCAGCTCAGAAGAAACAAAGGTCTCCTGGAAGAATCACACCAACCTGTGTGATCATGAGGTGGTGAAGGGATCCAGTGTCAGGCATCAAAGAGCTAAAATTATATCATTATTAATTAGGGGGAGTACAGATTGGGGACCCAAAGCCCATCAATAGGTAAACGACATATTCTTGCAGAGGGATTGCAAGGAGGAGATGAGCCAGTTAAGATACAGGGTAGTAGCAATGAATTGTGTAGACAGTAATTTTTGACACAGATCAAAAATATTAAATGGAAAGAGCCCTCTTCTTCAACAATTGGTACTGGAAAAATCTGTATCTATATTGGCATAAGAATGAAACAAGATTCACACCTCACCCCAGGCCAAAACCAAACTGAAAGTCATAAACCCAAAGATAAACAATTAATCAATGGAAAAATTGGAAACGATATAAGGGAAACATTACAGGCTATACACAGATTATCAAGCATAATGGACTCACGTGCCACAAAAGATAAAATAGATGACTGTGGTCTATTAATGATTGTTTGCACATCAAAAAATTTCATTATAATAGTAAAACGAAAACCCACAATATGGGGAAAATATTTATCAATGACACTGTAGACAAATGACTAATCACTAAAACACAAAGAATTCTGCACCATTCCTACATGAAGCAAACAAATAATCTAATTGAAATATGAGCAAAATACATGAACAGAGAATTCACCAAAGAACATACTTGAAGGACAAACATATGAGGAAATACTCGATTACTAGCCACATAGGAGCTGAAAATCAAAACAATGATGAGATATTACCTTATGCCCACAAAGAGAGCAAAATTAAAGGGGAAAAGGCAATAAATGCTAGAAATGAGCAAATAGATTGGAATTCTATAGAAATAGAAAAATGGTATAACCCAGCAATACCTCTGTTGGCCACATAACAAAAGGAAGCCAGTTAAAAGACACATACACATATATACTCTTCCTTGTTTATAGCAGCAAAGTACACAATTGCAACAAATCTGGAAATAACCCAATCTTCCCTCAGTCTGTGAATGTATACCGAAACTCTGGTTTATACACCATGGAGTATTATATCATACATCCATAAAATATGACATTGAAACCAAGAACCACCTCATGGCATTTAAGGAACTGGAAACAATTATGCTAAGTGAAATAGCCCGTCACAAAAGGAGACATATTACACGAATGAGTTCACTACTATAAGAATATAAACCACGAAAAAAGACAGCTTTCTGAACTCGGGCCATACACTCATCCAATGCAGTCTCCCAAGCAACAACATAGGAATGCAGCCTTGAGTCCGTGAACCACGTAAAACTACTTTCACAGAGGAGTCCCCACCTTAGCTGGGAACAGTTTTTCAGGATGTAGGCGGAGGGAGAGAGTTATCATTTCCTGCCATAAACAGTACTGAGGTTATCCCAAGTCCACAGACACTTCTACAAGAGTGGTGAGTGAACCTCATTGGAAATTCGAGTGAGGAAACGGGAGGAGGGCATACAGGCCTTAGAGGTGATTACGTTTCTTTGGGGAAGTAAACAG
>PVJH01042667.1:0-14149 GCA_004026705.1 Nesogale talazaci
CATGATGAGACAACGAACGGGAAGAGGATATTTACTGATTCTATATGCAGTCAAGTCAAAACGAATAGAAACCTTTATTAAACGTAAAGCCTATTGTCTCTTGAAATTTCCTCCGTCCAGACCCTCTGAATGTGGACTGTCCATCTCTTTCTCATTCCCTGGAGGTAGTCTAGGCTCTTCCATGTACACCGCGTCCACATGGCAGTTGGAGCACCCTGGGGGACTCATATTGTGTTTCTTCTCAAGGTTGGCTGAGTCTGGGGAGACGGGGTGAGGTCATGGCTCGGAGACACATGACGTCAGACTTCCCAATGCCTGACATTCAGTAAGACCACCCTTGCTGCCCGTCCTGCGGCGAGGGAGAATAACATCTTCAGCACAACTTCCCTCCACTCTTCCTCCTTAGCACCGTTTTCAATTTTCTCCAAACTCCTTCCTGAAAAGCCCCCGTGTCCTGGAGAAAATCCATCACCACTATCCCTTACAGATGCCCTCTTCTTTAGCTTGCGTTGAAAACAGTAATTTGCATTTTAAAAAAATCACTTTTTGGGGTGTGTTTTTTTGGCATTAAAAAAAAAATCAGGTTTTGGAGCCCCTCCTGTCCCTTCCCCTGCAAAGAGCCCCCGTCGCCTTCTGAGCCGAGCTCTCTGCCCGGAGTTCTACCAGGCCCAGCTGGGGAGTCAGTATTTTGATTGGATTTTAAGGCGCCTCAAGACAAAAAAACAAGTGTACTCTCCAGAGAACGTGTCTGCAGCCATCCACGGAGTACAGAGACATGCTTAAACATATTCTGTTGTGAATTCATCTGCAAATAAATGAAGTGGAGCTCTATCGTTTTTTGTTGGGGGAAGATAAGACTTTTCCACAATTATATCTCCCCTAAATATTAAGCAACTGTTAGTAAGCATTTGCCAGCATCTGGTGGGAGGTCAGAAGCTTATTCTTCCTGAAAGTTTCAGCCTGCCAGACGCCTGGCTGCAGGACCCATGCCCTGCTGTTATATTACAATAGATTGCCTCTCCCTGAAGTCTGTGAACCACCAGTTCGTTCACACGGGGCGCACACATGACTGTTAATGATCTCTGAAGAATCAGAGAACTAGTCAGACCTATTTAGCCACATCCATGAGTCTGGGGTCTGCCACATGGGGACTCTAATGGGTCCCTTCCCTCCCTGCAAGGGGCCTCCCCGGTCAGCTCCTGGTGCAGCCTCTCTGTCCATCCATTTGGTTGAGGGCCGTCTTCTACTTTGCCAAACATGCTATCCTTGTCTGCGGCCCGGTCTCTCCTGACATGTCCAAACTCCGTGAGGCGAGGGCTCGCCGTCCGGGCCTCTGGGAGCACCCTCGCTGTGCTGCTTCCAAACAGACTTGTTGGTGCTTCTGGCAGTTTACGGTACTTTTTTTTTTTTTTTGGCGGGGGGGCGGGGGGCATCACTGCTCTCCGGCGGTGGGAGTAGGAGGCCCAGCCCCACTGCTGGAATTGAACCTCCGTCCCAGTGGGCCGCAGTCCCGCGCACCACCACGATGCCACCGGGGCTCAGCCCTACAGTAATTTTCAATATTTCCCCCAGCCCCACAATTCAAACACATCGATCCTTCTTCCGTCTTCTCGATCCAGTGTTCAACTCTCACCTGCAGATGAGGTGATTGAGAACACCAAGGCTGGGGTCAGGTGCACCTTTAGTCCTCAAGGTTACACCGTTCCTGTTCAGCACTTTGAAGAGGTCTTTGCTGCGATGCTGCGATGCTGCGTGTGTGGTTTGACGCATTTAGAGGACGATGACTCCGTGCGAGATGACATTCTCTCAAATAGTCAGAAGATGGCGGTAGTGACTGAAAGAACGGGGTGAGTTCCAGGAAGAGGGAACACTATTAGGTGATCTGATATTTGGAACGGAAATTACTAAGCATTTGACACAGTTAACAGAGCACTTTGGAAATAAATTGAAGGGTGGTGCATAATAAACGAAGTACATTGTTTAAATGAGTCAATTACGGCATTAAATACAAGACAAAAGCTTGTTCAAGGCATGAAACAATCAAAATACACAACTTGGCTCAAAAATGGATGATGTTTACACAGCGATGATGTAAGTACTGACTATTATCTAGTCAAGCTGGTGTTATAACTCTATGGATGTGATGGGGTGAGGGGGCAGGGGGAGAGAGTCAGAGAGGAAGAACGAAATTTTCAATTCCCATCACCCAATGAGGGTCTTGCTGGCTATTTCTACATCAGAGCATAAAAGAAAAATAAGACCATGAAGACAGTGGGAGTCAGCACCAGATTCCAGAGCTGAGAGAATTGAGAAGGAGGGGGCCTGGGGAGAGGGCCTGGGGATTGCTGGTTTTTTAGGCAACCATTTCCTTCTCCTTGTTTGTCTGTCTGAATTATGACTTCTTATTGCCGTGTGGGTGAAAGTCGACAAAACAAATTGGCCTCCCATTCAACAGCTGGCACGCAGCTGACTCGTGGCCTGGCGTGTCAGCCCCGCTGCGCAGCAGAACGCTCCTGCCTCCCTGTGCTCGCCGCCTTCTTTCCTGACTCTGCCTTCTGACCTTCGTCCCTGGGAGGGCACCGTCCTTGGACTCCTAGGGTTGGTTATCTGAAGGAGGGTGTGCCTCCCGGGGGGTTATTCTCCACATTCCAGGCGTAGGCCTCTGGTCTGCTAAGGGCTCAGTCTTGGGACCCAGTGAGGTCCCAAGGGGGATGAGAGCACAGCAGCCGGGTCTCAGGTGCCCCCAGTCCCCTGACCAGAATGGTTCAGACTAGTAAGCCTGTTCTTTGTTCTTTACGATTACCACATCTTCCTCACCGGCTCCAGGACTCTGGCTGCGATCCTTGGCAGAGGACCCAGTTCTGGTCTCAGGGTCATGGCGTGCTCCATTGGTCCCCTGGCTAACTAACTGTTCCCATGTGTCTTTGATCCTCTCTGGGAGGCCTGGTGACATGGTGGGTCATGTGTGGGGCCACTGACTGACGCGCCAGCCGTTGGATCTATAGTTTCCAAAAACGCACAGGAGTTCTACTCCGTCCAGCTCGGAGTTGGCAGTGGGTTGGTTTTTTCTCTTGTGTTTCTGACAAAGAAAGACCGATGCTTTCGCTGCAGATGGCTGCTCCCAAACTTGAAGGACTCCTCCCCGAGGAGGATGTAGAAGAACACTGTCCTGTGGACTTTGTCCCTGCGATCCACGAGGTCCTGAGTCTCCAGAGGCAGTGACTCACTCCTTCAAGGGGTGTGGTGGTGGCTCCGAAGTTTTCATCAGGTTACCCCCTCTGCGTCCCATATTCAAGGCAGTGGTTGCAGCTCGCGTGAAAACATATGAAGAGAGAATCTAGTGGTGTCCCGGGTTACGTGGCGGGCTGCAAACCGCAAGGTCAGCAGTTCTGAACCACCAGCGGCTCCACTGGCGACCCGTGAGGCTTTCTCCTCATCAACGGGGGCCTGTCTCGGAAAACCACAGGAGCAGTTCTGCCCAGTCCCGTAGCGGGGAGCTGACCAGAACTGACTGGAGGGCAGAGGGTCAGAGAAAGAACCTCCCCTTTGCCTCCTTAAATCGCTTGTCAGATCAACACCCCCCCCCCATCCTTCGTGGTGTGCTCCCCCTCACAGTTCTTCTCAAGGAAACAGATGGTGCCCGTGATTCAGATGGATGGTCAGAATCAGCACCAGCCTTAAAGGAGGAAAAGGTGGCAGAAACGGAGGCAAGAAAAGGTCTTCAAATCTCCTGCCTGGCCCTAAACGAAGCTCTCCGTCCTCCTCCAGCAATTACTAGGACGAAGGAAGCGACTTATGTTTCCTGAGATAACACGTGCCTGTGAGAACGGACAATGTGATGCTGCCTCCACTTCTGGATTATTTTGGAATCATTCTCTGGTATTGGTTCAAAAAATCTGAAATGTGTTTTTGGTTTTGGGGGCATCACTGCCCTCTGGTGGGAGTGGGAGGCCCAGCCTTGCTCCTGGAGAGCCGCTGCTGCATTTGAATTGCCAAGCCAGTGGGCCGCAGTCCCGCGCACCACCAGTACGCCACGGGGCTCAGCCCTATTATGGGTTTTTTTATCATTGTACTGGGGGCTCTTATAAGCCTTTGGACAGTCCATCATTCAATTGTACCAAGCACACTTGTACGATTGTTGCCGTCGACATTTCCAACACATTTCCTTTCTACTTAAGGCCTTGGTATCAGCTCTTCTTTTTCCCCTTCCTTCCCCCACCCTTGTGAATCCTTGGTCAATGATATATTATTGTTGTCTCCCTTCACATTTCTGTTATTCACCCCCCAGGTGGTGGGCTATATATTCTACCTTGTGATGTGTTCCCCTTTCTCTCCCTCCTCCCCTTCCCCCTTCCCTCATGATAGCACTACTCCCACTACTGTTCCTGAGGGTTTGTTGTCCTGAGTTCCATGTGTCCAGAGCGCTTATCTGTACCAAGGTGTGCTCTGGTCTAGCTGGATTTGTCAGGGAGAACTGGGTCATGGCGGGTTAGGGCGGGGGCGGGTGGAGGGGGAAGCAGTCAGGGATTAGAGGGACGATGTGTGTTTCATGAGCGCTGTACTGTCTCTTGACGGGCTCATCCCTTCCTTGTAACCCTGCTGTGAAACAATGTCCAATTGTCTACAGATGAGCTTGATGCCTCCCCTCCACCTCCCTCGTTCACATCATTATAATTGTTTGTCTGGGATCTCTTTGACACCTGATCCTGTCCACACATCATGGTCACGGAGGCTGGTGTGCTTGCTCCATGTGGGCTTATTTGCTTCCTCGCTAGATGGCTGCTTGCTTAACTTCAAGCCTTCGAGACGCCAGATGTTATATTTTTGATAGTCGGGCACCATTCACTTTCTTCATCACATTTGCCTATGCACACATTAGGTGAGCATAAAAGAGTACCGGGTTTTTAGAACAGTGTTCTTGTGGTTAGGGAGGCCTTGAGTAGAGGTCCAAAGTCCGTCTGCTATCTTAATACTTTGACATATGTACAATGGCCTCCATCCCTGTCATTATAAATTAATATAGTCATATACATACATGCCTATAGATAAACCTCTATAAATAGCTTCTGCTTCCTACTTCTTTTCTCTATTTCCTTTCACCTTCCTCCACTATCATGATCACTCTCCACATGGGTTTCAATAACTCCTCTTGGATACACTGCACTTGATCAAACCCCACCAGACCCCCTTGCCATCATTTTTAGATCTCTTGTTGTTCCCTCAGCCCCGAGTTTGTTGGCTCCCCGCTTCGTCTCCCCACCCTGTCTTCTCCCATGCCCCCCACCCACTCCTCTGGACCTGTGGTCCTGTAATTTTCTCCTTGGGATTGTTTGTCCTGCCTATCAGATGGAGCTAGGAGGACAACACCACCCAAAAGAAAGTTCCGGTTATGTCTGCTGACCTTGTAGGTGTAAAACCAATTTTTTTTTAAAAAAGTGATCAGCCTCTTTAAAAGGTCTTTTGCTAAATGTGAGGCTGTCACTGCAATTCAGAAGTTCAAATCCACCAGCTGGTTCTCAGGAGGAAAATGAGGCTACTTTGTTCTCATCGAGATCTCAGAGATCCGAGGGCGCAATTCTGCTCTGTCCTGTAGGGTCAGTCTGAGTCAGAAGTGACTGGAAATGGTTACTTGGCTGTGTGCGTTGCTAAAGCCAGTCAATGAAACAGAAAATGTTCTCCCATGGTTTCATGTCACTTTTAAGTCCTGCATCTACTGCAACCAACCTGGGGGGAAAACCATGGGGACTGGAAAAGAAACAAAAACCAGAAGAATGAGCAAGTGTACACATTACCTAATCCTGAAGATTGAACTTAACCCTGCTGCTTTAGATTTCTTTTAAAGGAACCTGGGTGGTGTCTCAGATTAAGTGCCAGGCTGCTGGCCTCAAAGTTAGGGGTTCAAACCCATCTGCCAGCTGCTCCTGGGGCGGAAGCTACACCTGTCTGCTTTAATAAGAACAAATGGCCTGGGAAATCCAAGGAGGAGTCCTACTCTAATCAGAAAAGGGTTACTCTGAGTCAGTATCTACTTGCTGGCTGTGGGCAAGTTTGGGTTCCTTGTTTTGAAGTTTTTAAACGATGTCAGGCTGTATGATTCATGGTTCCTACATTTGGGGGCCCCAGGTTCGTGGGAAGGAACAGATCATTTCAAGAGACACAATTAACTTGCATAATAATATAAAGGTGTGTCCAGCATGTAGCGTTTCAACTAAATCTGCTTGGAGAAATTAGAGAAAGTTTGACAAAGAAGGTGATTTTTCTTCTTTTCAAGATCAGAGGCAGTAGTAGGAAGGTATTAAAAAGTACTTACTTCAAGCTTTGAGTCTCACCAAGTAGGCAGCTAAATATCATTCTCTTTCATGTCATTACTCATGAGGGTCAGGCAACCTGCCTAATGCCACACAGCTGGGGCGAAATTCAAGATCAGCTGCCTACTTGGTGAGACCCACAGGTTTACTCAATTACTTTTCATTTCTGGGGGACTCTTACAACCTCTATTACAATCCACATATCAGGTGTACCCAGCATATTTGTACTTATATTCCATCATCCTTTTCTATATATATATTCTATATATTCTATATTCTATATATATTCTATATATATTTGGCATCACTGCCTTCTAGAGGGAGTGGGAGGCCCTGTCTTGCTCCTGGAGAGCTGCTGCTGGATTTGAACCGCCAGCCCAGCGGGCCACAGTCTCACACACAACCACTATGCCACCGGGGCTCAGTCCCTGCAGGTCAGCTTTTAACCCATCAAACTATAAGGTCTCCTTTCGACAGAAGATAAAGAGATAGACCATCGACATTGTCAAGGATGTCTCTTTACTTAGATCCAAAGTCAACACCCATGAAACAGCTTTTAGGAAATCAGACCACGTATTGCACTGGGCGAATGTGCTGCCCAACACCGCTCCCAAGAAGCAAGGCTGCCACTTGAGCTTGCGCACAGCCATGTTGTCAGTCACCTCCTGTGCATGGAAAGCTGTCAGTGAAGGCGGAGGACCGAAGGTCACTTTTGGCTTGGAGGGAGATGGACGGCACCACGGATCGCCAGAAGAACAAACAAATCTGTCTTGGAAAAAGTACTGTCAGCAGGCCCCTTAGAAGTGGGGGTGGTGAGGCTCAGACTTAGGGACTTTGGACATGTTATCAGCAGGGGGCCACTCCCTGGAAAGGGCTATCGTGTGTGGTTGAAGATCACGAGAGGGGAAGATTCTCAACAGGACGGACAAGGGCAACAAAGAAAGTCCTGATTGTAAGGTTGGCCCCGGACCAAGCAGTGTTTTGCTCTGTTGACCAGAAGTTGCTATCAGTCAGAATCAACTCCTGGAAAACCCAGTCACAAGGCCATCCTCCATCAGCAGTGCCCTGCGTCCCGGCACCCAACAACACGAAGCGGAACAAGGGATATTTATCTTCCCACTAGATGGCAGGGCTGAGCTAACTGGATTCCTGAATTGTGCAAGAAAAGAATTTCTTAGAAAAGGGGAAGTTAGGCTAAGCACACAATGTCCCCTCTGCCTCTTGCTTATAAACATATGAATGGTCCAATTTTCCCTCAGAGGAAAACAAGCCATTACCTCTCACCACTGCGCCCCTTTGCTCAGATACAGAATTGAGCCAGAGGCTTTGAAGAGGGTCTGGTTTTCTATGTTACGGCGTAGCAAAAGACGCCACAGCTGAGGTTTCAAGTCCAGTACAGGACCTGCATTCGTGGCATATTGTAGTCTAGGGACAGACCTCAATCTCTCACCCGCACCAATATTCATACCATCTTTATGCCATGAAAGGCACTCTGCCAAGGAATATGGAGGGAATTTAGTTTTTATCTTCTTAAGACACAGTTGCTGCTCTAGTTCTAGGAGAGAAAATGTAATTTGCCCAAGACAGAAATGCAAACATGCTGTAGATACTCAGAGGACTGTAACACGCTACCTGGTTGCAGATGAGAGGCCTGGGGCTCAAGAACAACTCTACAAAGGAAATGACAGGTGGCTGTCTCCTGAGAGAGGCCAGGATTTCAAAGAGCAGCGTGGAGAAGAGGATCGAAACTTCCCGGTACAGCAGAGACAAGAAGTCAGAAAAGCGTACATTAAGGGAACAATGAGTCCTTGGTTTGGCCGAGGTTTGGGGTACATAGCACGAGGAAGCAGAGAGGAGCCAGATGGGAAAGTTTCATTGCGGTCAGCTGGAAGCTTTTCTAGTTAATCCAGGAAGCGACGGGTGAGCACTGCAGAAACAGATCACCCACTCCCATGAAGCCAATTCTGACTCAAAGGAGAACTGCTGCCTCCAGTGTCCAAGGCTGTGCAGAAGTCAAGCTGGAGAGACGTCAACTGCACGTCGTCCTCCAGCAGAATGGCAGGAGAGTTGGCACCACTAGCCTTCCAGGGAGCAGCCAAGCCCTTAACCACGGTGCCCGGGGCTCCACAGACAGACAGGAATTCACACTTTCTTTAGACGAACCAGTGTACTTGTGTGGTGCCTCTGGTGACATATCTGGGTGGGTGTTGACTTGACTCCTAGAGTGTGTGTGTGTGTGTGTGTGTGTGTGTGTGTGTGTGTGGTTGCAGTTCATAAATTATGGCATGAATGTCAGCTATTAGAAAATCCTAGACCAGGGGTCCGAAATGTGTCTGTCGCTCAAGACCCATTAGCAGGTCTTTCATGGCAGCAAAACTGGGAAAGTTTCAGGCTCTTATTCCGAGAACGGTGGTTTCATTTGCTTGTAAAAATACATGAATGGCTCTTGGATGACGTTTTCATTGTTATGAGGAACAGAATTGGCCCGTCTGTCTCCAACGTTTGATGTCCCCTGAGCTAAATTATTGGAGCATGAACCAGCAGGAGTCAGAAATGGGACCCAGGGCTGAGCCCCGGTGGCGTCGTGGTTGTGCGCGGGACTGCGGCCCACGGGGACGGAGGTTCAATTCCAGCAGTGGGGCTGGGCCTCCTACTCCCACCACCGGAGAGCAATGATGCCCCCAAACAAAACAAAACAAAAAAGCTAAACTAACTAAACAAAGCCACCCACTGCCCTCGAGTTAACTCCAACTCATAATTCCAACCCTGCACAGGGTTTCCCAGACTATAAATCTTTGGGGAAGGGCGGGGAGGGACAGATAGACTCATTTTTCTCCACCAGAGTGGTTGATGGGCTTGAACCACCGACCTCGAAGTTCACAGTCCAATGCCTAGCTCTCAGTGGCACCAAATCAAAACAAAACCAACACGGCTATCAACGCTGTGCTAACCCATAACAACCCAATAAACGGGGACCCTCAACCTGTGGTCTTGAGTCCCTGGTGGGGAGGGGGGCGCCCGATTCAGAACAGTAGCAAAACTGCGTTATGAAGTAGCAAGGAAAAGAATGTTACGGTTGGGGGGGGGTCACCACCACAGGAGGAACGGTATAAGGGCCGCAGCCTTAGGAAGGTTGAGGATCACTACCAAAGAACAAGATGGAACTGTCTCTGTGGGTTTCTTTCTTTTTGTGTGTGTGACATCACTGCCCTCTGATGGGAGTAGGAAGCCCAGCCTTGCTCCTGGAGAGCTGCTGCTGGATTTGAACCATCAACCCTGTGGGCTGCAGTCCCACACTCAACCACTGCACCACCAGGCCTCAGTCTCTCTGTGGGTTTCTCAGACTGTAACTCTTTATGGAAGTCAGCACTTTAGCCCTGAAAGCCTCGGCTTTCTATTCCAGCACCTCCATCTTTCTCCTAAGGAGGGCTTGCTTGTTTTGAACTCTCTACCCGTGTACCTCTATGCATAATCACTATGCCATGAGGGCTTACTCACAGTGTCACCAGGGCTCTTTAACAAACAAACAAACAGCAACAACGAAAGCCCCTCCAAAACATACTGCCACTGTGTTGACGCTAACGCACAGAGATCCAGTAGGGCAGAGTCTAATTGCAACCTCTTTGGGTTTCTGAGATTTTAAATCTTGATAGGAACAGATCACATCCACATCCTCCCACACAATGGCTCAAGGGCTTGAATTAATTCCTGACCTTGGTATTGACTGCTGCGTGTGTAGTAGCCTATGATGCCGTCAAAACTGTCACGGTACCTAGTCGATAACTCACGGGAGACCGGCCGTGGGTTTCTGAGACTGTAACAGTGTACGGCAGCAGAAAGGCCAGTCTTTCTCCCGTTTCTGCTCCTGCGGGTGGTTTTGAATGGCTGCCTCTGAGGCTTGCAGCCCGACACACAACCAGGAGGACACCAGGAGGACTCCCTACTGGGTCTCCTCCTGGGCTCCTTTAAATAAAGAGCACTCCTAAGCAGCTGGAGACAAGAACCCTAGCCTGAGTATTAAGAGTCCGGCCTTGGTAGCGGGACTCCAAGAGCACGTGGAAGTCATCACTTCACCCAAAGGAAATTTTTTTTTGGGGGGGCATCACTGCTCTCCGGCGGTGGGAGTAGGAGGCCCAGCTCCACTGCTGGAATTGAACCTCCGTCCCAGTGGGCCGCAGTCCTGCGCACAACCACTACGCCACCGGGGCTCAGCCCTGGAAATGGTTTTTTCAAAAAGACTTCCTGAGTCTTCTCTCTATAATCCCACGAGTCTAGAAAGGGTCTTGAAAGCTTTACAGAATTGCTTGTGAAGATCAAACAAGATACTAAGTGTTAAAGCACTGAGAAACAATGAAAGATAGCAGAACGATACACACTTCTGATCAGACAGGCGTTGTTCAAAACCGTGCTCTGCTCACATGATTGATGACGGCAGGCACATTACAGAAGGCTTCTGAGACCCGGGGCTGTTGTGAGAATTCAGTGATATCATCTAACCTTCAGTCCTTTCTGGAAAAGGATGACCTTGGAAATGCAGTATCCTTGAGGTTGTGGAAAGGACTTGATCCACTACACTCCAGATGCTCTATGAGTGGCATGGGGATTACGAAGACGACACATTGGACGCTGAGGTTTTGCAAATATTAATATTCTTATTTATCTATGCCTTGCTACATTGTCGTGAATCCCACACCCAACTGGAGCCCTTTTTGCTTCGAAAACAACCTTTCCTAGGGAAAATCGTGTGTGTGTGTGTGTGTGTGTGTGTGTGTGTGCAGGAACAAGGATGAGAGGGGAGTTTACAGAGTAAAGGTGACAGAGGTGATTAAAAGGACAAAGAAAGGGGGTTGTTTTGCTTTGGGAATTGTCATTCTTGGGAGTTCTAAATGTTTGTCGGGCTGGCGGGGAAAGTGCAACCAGTCACTTGTCTTGGGCTGGCCACGGGGTTCTAGGCACGTCGCACCCTGAGGGGAGGGGAGCGTCTCCACTCTGTCCCTTCCCTCCTTCCGTCAACAGAGATAGCCTCTAGGTCTCCTATTGGCTCAGGGGCTGGAGGGGGGGGGGGTAGGACAGGTAAAGACGCTCTCCTGTACTTCTGGACCTGGCCCTACTTTGCTGCTCCACCCACTGCAGGTTGTTTGTGCCCTGTGTTTGGCACGGGAGTTTACAATGTTTTTTTCTCTTCCCTCAGCCCAAGAATGGAGAAAGAGGCATCAGGGAGCCGAGTTTTGCCAGAATACCAGGTTATAAGGTGAAAGGTCGTAAACAACCCTGTCGAGGAGGCCTGCGGTTCAGAACGTGCCTTGGCCCCGGTCCCCGGTAGGCAGCTGTGGCTGCCAAAGCTAAACAGATTTTTTGGCCTTCAAAGGAAGGCGAGCTTACCACAGAGCGAACAAGTGGTCTGAAGGAGAGAAGAAACGGGAAGTGGAAAGGGACGCCGAGCAAGAGAGCATTGTTGCTTTTTAGACTTTTGTTTTTGTTTTTTTTTTTGGTGGGCATCACTGCCTCTGGTGGTCGTGGGCGCTACCCAGCACTGCTCCTGAGAGCCGCCGCTGGATTTGAACCGCCAAGCCTGCGGGCCACAGTCCCGCACTCAACCACTTATGCCACCGGGACTCAGCCCGAATTGTTGCTTTTTAAAAGCTGAAACAATCCCACACTTCACAGAGCATCCTTCGCTGTCACGTCGGTTCCCAGGAGAAAAGGAATCGCTCCATAGTTTCCAAGGCTGTAATCTTTGTCGTGGTTTTTTTTTTTTTGGGGGGGGGCGCATCACTGCCCTCTGGTGGTGGGAGTAGGAGCCCCAGCATCTGCTCCTGTGGAGCCGCTGCTGGAATTGAACCTCCATCCCACCAGCTCCATCCAGGGCTCCGGGAGCCTTTCAGGGTTAGGGAGGCCTTAGGTTCCAGCGCCCAGAGACCATAGGGATAACAGACAAAAACACGACCGGGTCCTGCGCTAGCCTCTCGCCATTGTTATGCTTGTGCCCATGGTTGAAACCACTTTTTCAAGCCAGCCTGTGGACGGTCTTCCTTTTCACACACACGTTCTACCTTACCAAGCATAATGTCCTCTCAGGGCTGGCCCCTCCCGATACACTGCCCAAAGTACACGATGCAAGCCCTTCACTTCTAAGGAACATGGTGGCTCCCAGACTAACAAATGCCAGCGCTTCCTTTTCTCCGAAATGTCTTCAATTAACACCCTCTGGATCCACTACCTACTCTCATCCCCTAAAATGTATGTAGTTACAAATCACACTTTTCAACACGATTGAGTCATGTATTTCTTTTGATTCGTGTATTTCTTTGTACACATTTTGTTTTTTTCCTACAGCTGTACTTCAATATTCATTAAATAAAAATCCTTCTAGAAGCCAGATGTTAAACTGAAAAAAAAATGACCTGCTCCTAACCACTCAATAAATATTGTTGACAGAATGAAAGCACCTCATGCCTAGTTGGTGAACATTCTAGAACAGGGTGCTGTCTCAACCTCCACAGCCTAAGGATCAACATGTTCCCCCTGTTGTTCCTGCGAATGTGCTGGATGCCTTGTTACTTCCCATCAGTCACCATTCCTAACCCTTGCGTCTACTTCATACTGGAGTTGAGTTGTAACTTGTTAGCCTCGGGGTGTCAAACCAGTTAGGGTATAAGAGGAAGGAAGGAAGACTCTTTACAACAATAATTCTTGCTGAGCAGGTTGGAATTTTATCTATTCTCAATCTTCTATTTACTTCTCTCTCAGTCTGGGGACATTAACTTCTGCTTTCTAATGTAAGGCATCTGTCTCTCACGATGAGCTAGGAGAGGGGACCAGGGTCCGAAGAAACCTGGGAGAGGAGGATGCTGGTACCGGTGGATAACATTTTTTTTTTAATTTATGATTAAACTCCCAGGACTCAGCTCATGAACAGCTGAGGGAAAGAAAAAAAAACTCCTCAGACAAATTAAACCAACACAAGAGACATGGTCCTTTTCAGTTTCACATTCAACCTTCTTTGTCCCCTTTTCTCTTCTCACTGATTTCTAAAGAGTTTAAAGGGGGAAGGAACGTTTGAAAGAACAAGGAAATTCTCCCTTCGAACAGGAGTAAGGCCCTCTCTTCAGGGGCAATAGTTAGAAACAAGAGAACTTTTCTGCCTAAAGCAGTCTTCGACTGGGGGGAGTGTTGAGAAAACAGACTCCCTGGTGCACTCTGGCTTTAGTGAGTTGGAGAGGAGATGAGACGGGAGGGAAAAGACCCAGGGAGACAGTGCCAAGAGGACAGTTTCCCTTCCAAGAAAAAGCGGGTGCCAGGGAGAAATAAGCAGAGCCTGCGGGACACACCTTCCTGGGGAGGTAGGTGAGGTAAGCAGGGAACATCAACACCGTGTTCCCCAACTTTGCAGGTAGGCACTGAAGAGACGGGGGAGGGGGGAGGCAACAGGATGTAGGCACGCCCTTACTATTTCCGTCCCATGGGGGAGAAACAGCAGACTGGGGTGCAGGGGCGGGGCCTCGCTTGCCCCAGAACCCCGAGGGGGGTCCCCCACACCAGCTTTCCCAGTAGGGCACAAGGAGGGTGTGCGATGGGTGACAAGGGCGCCTGTCTTCAAAGGCGTCTGCTTTCACTAGCCGGGAAAGGCAGCGAGAAGACAAAGGGGGGGTTGCATCTCCCCGAACAGTACAGCAGCCATGGCCTGTCCTCTCGTCCCCACACCAAGCGTTGCAGGGGGGCGACCGTGTTGCACGGACTGGTGCTTGGGGGGGGGGGCTGCATTCCCCTAGAATTCCCTCCTAAGCACATCCCCCCTTTTCTCAGAACGCTGCTCCCCAAGAAGCACTGCAGCCTCCCTC
>PVJH01042668.1:0-14141 GCA_004026705.1 Nesogale talazaci
GCGCCATCTTGTAATGGTGTCCACAACCATCGACATGTTTGGACAAAATTAATAATTAACTTGCACGGTATTCTTGTTTTCTCAAACAGCGTTTCTCTGATACAGCCTATTGGAAAGTCAGTCATGTACTTTGCTTTGTGTCACAGTAACACAGTCATCAATGCAGCATTTTCATTAATGTTGTCCTTTAACCTTATGCTGCTTTCATAGAGCTCCTGCTCTCTCTTTACACAGCATTTTCAAGAGATTTCTCTGTACTCTCCAATCACATTTTCACAGTGTTTTTCACACTGGTGAGCTTTCCTTAAGGAAAGGTATAGCTTCCCTCTAGAATGCTATTAGTTCGGTAGTATTTCACACACCACGACAACCATCGATATGTTTGGACATATGAATAAGGAACTTGCACGCTGTTCTTGTTTCCTCAAACATTGGTTCCATGTTGCAGCCTATAGGAAAGTCAGTCATCAACCTTATTTTGTCTCACAGTAACACAGTCATCAATACAACATTTTCATTAATGTCTTCTAACATGTGGTTTTTCATAGCAATCCTGCTCTCTCCTTGCACAGCGTTTTCAAGAGATTTCTCTGCACTCTCCAATCACAGTATCACTGTGTTTTACACATTGGTGAGTTTTCCTTAAGAAAAGGTATAGCTTCGCTCTAGAATGCTATTAGTTCAGTAGTATTTCGCACACCACGACAACCATCGATATGTTTGGACTAATGAATAAGGAACTTGCACGGTGTTCTTGTTTCCTCAAACATTGGTTCCATGTTACAGCCCATAAGAAAGTCAGTCATCTACCTTATTTTGTCTCACAGTAACACAGTCATCAATACAGCATTTTCATTAATGTTTTCTAACGTGTGGTTTTTCATAGCGCTCCTGCTCTCTCTTCACACAGCATTTTGAAGAGGTTTCTCTGCACTCTCCAATCACAGTTTCATTGTGTTTTTCAGATTGGTGAGTTTTCCTTGAGGAAAGGTATAGCTTTGCTCTAGAATGCTATAAGTTAGGAAGTATTTCGAACACCACAAAATAGCTATCAGTATGTTTGGACAAAATGAATAACGAACTACCACAGTGTTCTTGTTTTCTCAAACATCGGCTCCACGTTACAGCCTATGGGAAAGTCAGTCATGTACCTTGCTTTGTCTCACAGTAACACAGTTATCATTGCAGCATTTTCATTAATGTTGTCTTCTAACTTTATTTGGTTTTTCATAGCGCTCCTGCTCTCTCTTTACACAGTGTTTTCAAGAGATTTCTCTGCACTCTTCAATCACAGTTTCACTGTGTTTTTCAGATTGGTGAGTTTTCCTTAAGGAAAGGTATAGCTTCGCTCTAGAATTCTATTACTTAGGTAGTATTTCGCACACGACAAGACACTCATTGATAAGTTTGGACAAAACGAGTAAGGAACATGCTTGGTGTTCCTGTTTCTTCTAGTAACCGTTTCTCCTTACAGCCTATAGGAAAGTCAGTCATGTATCTTGCTTTGCCTCACAGTAACACAGTCATCAATGCAGCATTTTCATTAACATTGTCTTCTAACCTTATGTCTTTTTTTCATAGCGCTCCAGCTCTCTCTTTTCACAGTGTTTTCAAGAGATATCTCTGTACTCTCCAATCACAGTTTCACTGTGTTTTTCAGATTGGTGATTTTTCCTTAAGGAAAGGAATAGCTTTGCTCTATAATGTTATAGGTAGTATTTCGCACACCACGACAGCCATCGATATGTTTGGACAAAATGAATAAGAAACTTGCACAGTGGTGTTGTTTCCTCAAACAGTGTTTCCATGTTACAGCTTAAAGGAAAGTCAGTCATGTATCTTGCTTTGTCTCACAGTAACACAGTCATCAATGCAGCATTTTCATTAACGTTGTCTTCTAACCTTATGTCGTTTTTCATAGAGCTCCTGCTCTCTCATTACACAGCATTTTTAAGAGATTTCTCTGCACTCTCCAATCACAGTTTCACTCTGTTTTTCAGATTGGTGAGTTTTCCTTGAGGAAAGGTATAGCTTCGCTCTAGCATGCTACTAGTTAGTTAGTATTTCAAACACCACAAAACACCCATCGATATGTTTGGACAAATGAATAAGGAAGTTGCACGGTGTTCTTGTTTTCTCAAACAGCGGTTCCACGTTACAGCCTATAGGAAAGTCATTCGTGTATCTGCTTTGTCTCACAGTAACACAGTCATCAATACAGCAGTTTTCATTAATGTTGTCTTCTAACCTTATGTGGCTTTTCATAGCGCTCCTGCTCTCTCTTTACACAGCATTTTCAAGAGTTTTCTCTGCACTCTCCTATCACTGTTTCACTGTGTTTTTCACAATGGTGAGTTTTCCTTTAGGAAAGGTATAGCTTCGCTCTAGAATGCTCTTAGTTAGGTAGTATTTCACACACCATGACAATCATCGATATGTTTGGACAAATGAATAAGGAATTTGCAAGGTGTTCTTATTTCCTCAAACAGTGGTTCTAAGTTACAGATTATAGGAAAGTCATTCATCTACCTTGTTTTTTCTAATAGTAACACACTCATCAATACAGCATTTTCATTAATGTCTTCTAAAATGTATTTTTTCAAAGCGCTCCTGCTCTCTCTTTACACAGTGTTTTCAAAAGATTTCTCTGTACTCTCCAATCATAGTTTCACTGTTTTTTAGATTGGTAAGTTTTCCTTTTGCTCTAGAATGCTATTACTTAGGTAGTATTTCGCACACCACAAGACACCACTGATAAGTTTGGACAAAACGAATAAGGAACTTGCACAGTGTTCTTGTTTCCACTAATATCCGTTCCTCCTTACAACCTATAAGAAAGTCATTCATGTACCTTGCTTTGTCTCACAGTAACACAGTCATCAATGCAGCATTTTCATTAATATTATCTTTTAACCTTATGTGGTTCTTCATAGCGCTCCTGCTCTCTCTTTGCACAGCGTTTTCAAGAGATTTCTCTGCACTCTCCAATCACAGTTTCACTGTGCTTTTCAGATTGGTGAGCTTTCCTTAAGGAAAGATATAGTTTCGCTCTAGAATGCTACTAGTTACGTAGTATTTTGTACACCACCACACCCATTGATATGTTTAGACAAGATTATGGAACTTGCAAGGTTTTCTCGTTTCCTGAAATAGCGGTTCCACGTTACAGCCTATAAGAAAGTCAGTCATGTATGTTGCTTTGTCTCACAGTAGCACAGTCATCAATGCAGCATTTTCATTAATGTTGTCTTCTAACCTTAGGTGGTTTTTCATAATGCTGATCTCTCTTTACACAACGTTTCCAAGAGATTTCTCTGTACTCTCTAATCCCAGTTTCACTGTGTTTTTCAGATGGGTGAGTTTTCCTTAAGGAAAGGTATACTTTCCCTCTAGAATGTTTTAGTTATGTAGTATTTCGTACACCACAAGACACCCATCGATATGTTTGGACAAAATGAATAAGGAACTTGCACGCTGTTCTTATTTCCTCAAACAGCGGTTCCACATTACAGCTTATGGGAAAGTCAATCATGGACCTTGAATGGTCTCACAGTAACACAGTCATCAATGCAGCATTTTCATTAATGGTGTCTTCTAACCTTATGTGGTTTTTCAAAGCGCTCCTGCTATCTCTTTACACAGCGTTTTTAAGAGATTCCTTTGCACGCTCCAATCAAAGTTTCACTGTGTTTTTCAGATTGGTGAGTTTTCCTTAAGGAGCGGTGCAGTTTCTCTCTGGAATGCAATTACATAGGTAGTATTTCGCACACCACATGACACGCATTGATAAGTTTGGACAAAATGAATAAGGAACTTGCACGGTGTTCTTGTTTCCTCTAATATCCGTTCCTCCTTACAGCCTATAGGAAAGTCAGTCGTGTATCTTACTTTGTCTAACAGAAACACAGTCATCAATGCAGTATTTTCATTAGTGTTGTCTTCTAACGTTATGTGGTTTTTCATAGTGCTCCTGCTCTCTCTTTGCCCAGCGTTTTCAAGAGATTTCTCTGCACTCTCCAATCACAGTTTGACTGTGTTTTTCAGATTAATGAGTTTTCCTTAAGGAAAGGTATAGCTTCGCTCTAGAATGCTATTACTTAGGTAGTATTTTGCACACCAGGACAACCATTGATATGTTTGCACAAAATGAATAAGAAACTTGTACGGTGTTCATGTTTCCTCAATCAGCAGTTCCACCTTACAGCCTATAGGAAAGTCAGTCATGTACCTTGTTTTTTCTCACATTAACACAGTCTTCAATACATCATTTTCATATATGTCTTCTAAAATGTGGTTTTTCATAGTGCTCCTCCTCTCTCTTTACACAGCTTTTCAAGAGATTTCTCTGCAATGTCCAATCACAGCTTCACTGTGTTTTTCAGATTGGTGAGTTTTCCTTGAGGAAAGGTATAGCTTTGCTCTAGAATGCTATTAGTTAGGTAGTATTTCGCACACCACAAAACACCCATCGATATGTTTGGACAAAATGAATAAGGAACTTGCACGGATTTCTTGTTTCCTCAAACAGCGGTTACATGTTACAGCCTACAGGAAAGTCATTCATGTATCTTCCTTTATCTCACAGTAACACAGTCATCATGGCAGCATTTTCATTAATGTTGTCTTCTAACCTTATGTGGCTTTTCATAGCCCTCCTGCTCTCTCTTTACACAGCGTTTTCAAGAGATTTCTCTGCACTCTCCAATCACAGTTTCATTGTGTTTTTCACAATGGTGAGTTTTCCTTAAGGAAAGGTATGGCTTCGCTCTAGAATGCTATCAGTTAGGTCGTATTTCGCACACCACTACAGTCATCGATATGTTTGGACAAATGAATAAGGAATTTGCACGGTGTTCTTGTTTCCTCAAACAGTGGTTCTAAGTTACAGACTATAGGAAAGTCAGTCATGTACCTTGTTTTTTCTAACAGTAACACAGTCATCAATACAGCAATTTCATTAATGTCTTC
Organism: Nesogale talazaci; assembly: GCA_004026705.1. Lineage (NCBI taxonomy): Eukaryota > Metazoa > Chordata > Mammalia > Afrosoricida > Tenrecidae > Nesogale > Nesogale talazaci. The sequence continues at coordinate 4,969 of PVJH01042668.1, forward strand.
TGAAATGTGGTTTTTCATAGCGCTCCTGCTCTCTCTCTTCACACAGTGTATTCAAGCGATTTCTCTGTAATCTCCAATCACAGTTTCCCTGTTTTTTAGATTGGTGAGTTTTCCTTTAAGAAAGGTATAGCTTCGCTCTAGAATGCTATTAGTTAGGTAGTATTTCGGACACCACACAACACCATTGATAAGTTTGGACAAAACGAATAAGGAATTTGCACTGTGTTCTTGTTTCCTCTCATATCCGTTCCTCCTTACAGCCTATAGGAAATTCAGTCGTGTATCTTGCTTTGCCTCAAAGTAACACATTCATCAATGCAGCATTTTCATTAATGTTGTCTTCTATCTTTATATGGTTTTTCATAGCGCTCCTGCTCTCTCATTGCACAGCACTTTCAAGAGATATCTCTTCACTCTCCAATCACAGATACACTGTATTTTTCAGATTGGTGAGTTTTCCTTGAAGAAAGGTATAGCTTCGCTCTAGAATGCAATTACTTAGGTAGTATTTTGCACACCACTAGACTCCCATTGATAAGTTTGGACAAAACGAATAAGGAACTTGCACGGTGTTCTTGTTTCCTCAAACAGCGGTTCCACATTACATTCTATGGGAAAGTCAGTCATGTACCTTGCTTTGTCTTACAGTTACACAGTCATCAATGCAGCATTTTCATTAATGTTGTCTTCTAACCTTATGTAGTTTTTCATGGCCCTCCTGCTCTGTCTTTACACAGCGTTTTCAAGAGATTTCTCTGCAATCTCCAATCACAGATTCACTGTGTTTTTAAGATTGGGGAGTTTTCCTTAAGGAAAGGTAGAGCTTCGCTCTAGAATGCTATTACTTAGGTAGTATTTCACACACCACAAGACACCAACTGATAAGTTTGGACAAAAGGAATAAGGAATTTGCAAGGTGATCTCGTTTCTTCTAATATCCGTTCCTCCTTACAACAAAGAGGAAAGTCATTCATGTATCTTGCTTTGACTCACAGTAACACAGTCATCAATGCAGCATTTTCATTAATGTTGTCTTCTAACTTTATGTGGTTTTTCATAGCGCGCCTTCTCTCTCCTTGCACAGTGTTTTCAAGAGATTTCTCTGCACCCTCCAATCACAGTTTCACTGTGTTTTTCAGATTGGTGAGTTTTCCTTAAGGAAAGCTATAGCGGGAGGGTCCAAGATGGTGCCGAGGTAAGCAGTCTAAACGGGGAACTCCGGTAGGTTTGGTGTCCAGGAGGCCACGTGGAGGTGTCCTGGTGAGTGGAAAGGTCCCTAAGAGGGGCTCTCCCTAGCCAGGAGGGGGACCTGCTTTCTTTTAAGCCTCAGAGTTCTGGATCCATATATCGGAGGCTTTCCTCTATGGGCCAACCTTTGTGTGCCTTCCCGCCATCCTGGACAGAACCAGGTGCACTGCCCAACCCAGGTCCTGCGAACTGGAGAGCCTTTGTGTGGAGCCCCCCAGGGCTAGACTAGCACACCCCACACCCACAGAGAAGATCCCCGCCCTGTACCCGTCTGAGGGAGGCTGCGTGTCTCCCATGGATCCCCTCCGTGCAGGAGGACCAAGGCCACTGTGCCGGCGGGCTCTGCTCCCTCCCCCCCAGACACCCAGGCTGAAACCGCCAGCGGTGTCTGCCGCCTGTGGCCAGTGCACCCAGGCCGGTGACTGGACCGCCTCCCGCCCCCAGGCAGCCACCCTTGCCGGGTCAGTGGGGATGAGACCTTGCCATCTCGGGGCCCTGACGCACAGGGAGCGGCCTGGCACTCCCCACGCACCATTCCCCTGACCTGAGCCCAGGAAAACTCGGGTAGTGCTCCGCACTGACGCGGTTGAAGGGGCGGGCCAGGCGGGGGATTTTCAACATCGCCTTCCCTAGCGGGAATCGGGTTTTTGGGGTCACCGGTGGCGCGGCTAGCCTGGAGATTGGAGGGGAGAGCCAGGAGGGCATTTTTCAAAGCGGCTTTCCCTAGCGGGAACTGAGCGGCAGCAGGGGCACTGCTGCGGCAAGTTGGGCGGATTGGAGGGGAGAGCCAGGCAGGATTTTTTCAAAGCGGCTTTCCCTAGTGGGAACCGTGTGGCGGCGGGGTGTGAGAGTCGGGCAGGAGCTTTTCAACACCTCCTACCCTAGCGGGGGATCGGCCCTCTGGGGTCACCGATAGTGCGGCAAGTAAGGCCGATTGGAGAGGAGAGCTAGTCGAGAGTGTTTCGGAGCAGCTTTCCCCAGCGGGAACCAGGCAGAGGCACAATGCCAAAGTCGGCAGATTGCAGAGGAGAGCCAGGCTGGAGTTTTTCGGCGCCAGGTGGGGGTTTTTCAACGCCGCTTATCCCTAGCTAGAATCGGGTCTCTGAGTTCTTCATCGCCGCCGCTTGCAGAGGCACGAGAAGCAGACCGATCAAGTCTCTGGCGGTGCCATAGTCCACCTGGAGCTTCTCCTAGCTGGGGGACCTGAACGCTTCAATCAGACTCCACCCTGAGGGTCTCCTCTGCCCTTTCCTAGCTGGGGATTCGGCCCCCTGGAGCCTGGTCCCGCCCTGTGGTCCTCCTCTGTCCCTTCCTAGGTGGGGAGTCTTCCCCCTCGAGCCTGGTCCTGCTCTGTGGGCCTCTTCTGGCCCTTCCTAGGTGGAGAATCTGCCCCCTGGAGCCTGGTCCTGCCCTGTGGTCCTCCTCTGGCCTTTCCTAGCTGGGGATTCTGCCACCTTGAGCCTGGTCCTGCCCTGTGGTCCTCCTCTGGCCTTTCCTACCTGGGGATTCTGCCCCCTTGAGCCTGGTCCTGCCCTGTGGTCCTCCTCTGGCCTTTCCTAGCTGGGGAGTCTGTTCCCTTGAGCCTGGCTCGAACCTGCAGCCCTCCTTTGGCCTATCCTAGGTGGGGAGTCGGCCCCCTTGAATCTGGCTCTACCCTGTGGTCCTCCTCCCGCCTTTCTTAGCTGAAGAGCATGGACATCTGAATCTGGCTTTGCCCTGTGGTCTTTACTCGGCCCCCTGGAGCCTGGACCTGCCCTGTCATCCTCCTCTGGCCTTTCCTAGCTGGGGATTCTGCCCCGTTGAGGCTGGTCCTGCCCTGTGGTCCTCCTCTGGCCTTTCCTAGCTGGGGATTCTGCCCCCTGGAGCCTAGTCCTGCCCTGTGGACCTCCTCTGGCCATTCCTAGCTGGGGAGTCTCCCCCCTCGAGCCTGGTCCTGCCTGTGGGCCTCCTCTGGCCCCTCCAGGTGGGGAATCTGTCCACTGGAGCCTGGTCCTGCCCTGTGGTCCTCCTCTGGCCTATCCTAGGTGGGGAGTCTTGCCCCTAGACCCTGGTCCGGCCCTGTGGGCCTCTTCTGGCCCCTCCAGGTGGGGAATCTGCCCACTGGAGCCTGGTTCTACCCTGTAGTCCTTCTCTGGCCTTTCCTAGCTGGGGATTCTGTCCCCTTGAGCCTGGTCTTGCCCCGTGGTCCTCCTCTGGCCTTTACTAGGTGGGGAATCTGTTCCCTTGAGCCTGGCTCGAACCTGCGGCCCTCCTTTGGCCTTTCCTAGGTGAGGAGTCGGCCCCCTTGAATCTGGCTCTACCCTGTAGTCCTCCTCCTGCCTTTCTTAGCTGAAGAGCCTGGACATCTGAGTCTGGCTCTGCCCTGTGGGCCCCCTGTGGCCTTTCCTCAACCCCCTGGATCCTGGTCCTGCCCTGTCATCCTCCTCTGGCCTTTCCTAGCTGGGGATTCTGCCCCGTTGAGCCTAGTCCTGCCCTGTGGTCCTCCTCTGGCCTTTCATAGCTGGGGATTCTGCCCCCTGGAGCCTAGTCCTGCCCTGTGGACCACCTCTGGCTTTTCCTAGGTGGGGAGTCTCCCCCCTCGAGCCTGGTCCTGCCTGTGGGCTTCCTCTGGCCCCTCCCAGTTGGGGAATCTGCCCCCTGGAGTCTGGTCCTACTCTGTGGTCCTCCTCTGGCCTTTCCTAGCTGGGGATTCTGCCCCGCTGAGCCTGGTCCTGCCCTGTGGTCCTCCTCTGGCCTTTCCTAGGTGGGGAATCACCCCCCTTGCAGCTGGCTCTGCCCTGTGGTACCCCTCCCGCCCTTCCTAGCTGAAGAGCCTGGATGTCTGAGTCGGGCTCTGCCCTGTGGACCTCCTGTAGCCTTTCATAGGTGAGGTATCTGGCCCCTTGAGTCTGGTTCTGCTCTGTAGTCCTCCCCCCGTCTTTCCTAGCTGGTGGGGCCTAGACACTTGAGCACGGTTCTGCCCTGCGGTCCTCCTCTGACCTCTCCTAGGTGGGGAGTCTGACCGCTTGAGTCTGTCTCCCACCCTGTGGTCCTCCTCTGGCCCTTCCAAGCAGGGGAGCCTGTGCTCCAGGGAGTCTGTGGGCCGTAAAGTCTGTCCCCAGGAGCCTGTGTGCACAGAATCTGTGTGAGAATAAGCGGACAGCTGATTGGCTCCGGACATAAGCTGAACTTCTGCAAACCCAGCAGAACCAGCAAACCTCTGCAAAACCAGAGGTGGGAGCCTGCTGCACCATACAGTGTGGGTGTCTATGGCTGAGAGTGTGTGTGTGTCTGGAAATCTGTGTCCAGGAGTCTGTGTGCATGGAAAGCTGCGTGGAAACAAGGGGACAGCTGACTTTTAAGGCAACACGGTACCTAACTACACAGCAACTAATCTCCACAGTAAAGCAGTTATCCTGTGAAAGCACCAATTACTTTGAAAGTAACCAAGGGCCTGTGGAAAAAGGAAAATGGCACCGACTTCTTCAAAAGCATCACGTAAACAACATGTAAAACATCACGTGAAGAACACCACTTCAGTACTAATATGTAAACAAGAAAGACAAACCAAAGCAACAGATCTCATTACACTCATACAAGAATCTGATGTGGATCTGCCACAAAAAGAAATTCTCCGAAGATTGATAGGATAAATAAAAGAGATAAAGGAAACTACACAGACAAAAGATGCAATGATAGAGGGGATGAGGGACACAATAGAAGGGATGAAGTCCACAATAGAGGGAATGAGGATCAAGCATCAGAGAGAAATACAGGAGTTAACAGGGGAAATAGCAGAAGCTGCACGCAGGGCTGCGGATCTCACGAACAGATTGGATGAGACTGAGACTCATATCAGTGACCTTGAAGACAATCAGGTTGACCTCAATAAATGTGAAAGAGAGTCAAACAAGATAATAAGAGAGACAGAGGAAAACCTAAGATCAATGAGTGATACTATGAAAAGGAACAACATCCGTATCATTGGCCTACCAGAACAAGACACGGTGAGAAAATCAACAGCTAATTTAACAAGGAAATTTCTGAAAGAAAACTTTCCCAACCTAATGAATGAGAAACAACCTATCGTACAGGAAGCAGAGAGGACACTGAGTAGACTAGACCCCCTGGAAGAACTCACCAAGGCATATAATAGTTAAACTATCTATCTTCGAGGAAAAAGCGAAAATCCTGAGAGCAGCAAGAGAAAAGAGGATGGTCACATATAAGGGCTCTCAGGTAAGAATAAGTGCAGATATATCAACTGAAACCATGAAGAGGAGAAGAGAGTCGACCAATATCTTCCAGAAGTTGAAGGAAAACAAGGCCTCCCCTGGAATTCTTTACCCTGCAAAGCTATCTATTAAGATAGATGGGGAAATAAAGGTCTTTCAAGATAAGGAAAAACTTAAAGAATATGCTGTGAGATACCCAACTCTGAGGAAAATCCTTGCCGACTCACTATGGCCAGAAGACCATCACCCACCAAACACAAACAGGAGAACATCCTATACTCCAATCTCACCAAGAAGCCAACAGACTAACCATAATCACCAAGAACATATGGCCACAGGTGGAACACAGAACAATAAAGAAGCCCCTAATGAAAACACAACAGAGCTATGAAAAGGGGAATAAGATTTAAAAACACAAAAGGCCAGAAATGAACCCACCACAGATTGGAATAATAACTCTAAATGTCAATGGCCTGAACTCCAGCATTAAAATAAAAAGGCCGGCTGACTGGCTCAGAAAACATAATGCATTAATCTGTTGCCTGCAGGAAACACATATTAAACTTGCAGACAAGAAAAATCTAAGAATAAAAGGCTGGAAGAGGATATATCAGGCTAATGGTGAATCAAAAAAAGCAGGGACACCATCCTAATCTCAGATGAAACAGACCTCAAGGTTCAAGCCATAAAAGGAGACAAGGAGGGGCACTTTATAATGCTCAAGGGAACACTTCACCAGGAACCAGTGACCATAATAAATATATATGCGCCAAATGAGAGATCCGCGAAATTTGTCAAACAGACTATTCAGAACATGAAAGAAGATATTACAGACTCAACAATTATTGTAGGAGACTTTAACACGCCACTATCAGAGAAAGACAGATCTTTCGGAAAGAAGCTCAGCAAAGAGGCTATAGAACTAAATACCACAGTAAGACGACTAGATATGATGGACATATTCAGGACCTTCCATCCAAACGAAAAAAAAATACACATTCTTCTCAAGTCCACATAGCACATTTTCAAAAATTGACCACATGCTGGGACACAAGTCAAGCATAAGTAAATTCAAACACATAGAGATCATACAGACATCCTTCTCTGACCACCATGCCATAAAGCTGGAAATTAATAACAGGACCACTAGTAAAACAAGGGCAAAAAAGTTGGAGGATGAATAACGAACTCCTGTGGCATGAATGGGTAATGACCCAGATCAGAAAGGAGATCAAAACATTTCTAGATATTAATGAAAATGAGAATACTACATATAAAAACCTCTGGGACACTACGAAGGCAGTTATCAGAGGTAGTCTGATTGCAATAGGAGCATATATGAAAAGGAAGAGAGGCGTATGGCAGACACACTCTCACAAAAACTTCAGCAACTAGAACAGAGCCAGCAGAATAATCCCTCCAACAGTAAAAGAAAAGAAATAATAAAAATTAGAGCAGAGTTGAACCACTGGGAAGACAAAAAAATGCAAAAAATTAATACAGCAAAAAGTTGGTTCTTTGAAAGGATCAATAAAATCGATAGGCCACTGGCAAACCTGACCAAAGAAAAGAAAGAACAAGCAACAATAGAATAAGGAACGAAATGGGGGAATTCACAACAGACCCTAATGAAATTAGAAGGATTATCACAAGGTACTATGAAAATCTGTACTCCAACAAGTTCAACAATCTGGAAGACATGGACAAATACCTGGACAAACAATCTCTCCCTAGACTGTCCCAGAGGGAGGTCAAAAACTAAACAGACCCATAACAAGAGAAGAGATAGATATGGTTATCAAGAATATACCAACAAAAAAAAGCTCCTGGGCCAGACGGCTTCACTGGGGAATTCTATAAGGCTTTCAGGGAGGAGCTGGCACCAATCCTCCACAAAGTTTTCCAAAGTATAGAGAAGAACGGAAAACTCCCCAACTCATTTTATGAAGCCACTATAACTTTGATACCCAAAGTGGGAAGGGATCCCACATCAATAGACAACTATAGACCAATATCTTTAATGAACATAGATGCAAAAATGTTCAACAAGATATTGGCCAATAGAACACAAAAATACATAAAAAGCATAATCCATCAGGATGAGGTAGGATTCATCCCAGAGATGCAGGGATGGTTTAACTTCCGTAAATCCATCAATATTACACATCATATTGATAAGTTCAAGTACAAGAACCATATGATAATTTCTATAGATCCAGAGAAAGCATTTGACAACATCCAGCACCCTTTCCTAATCAAGACGCTCAAACAGATAGGAATAGAAGGACAGTTCCTCAAGTTAATACAAGCTATCTATGAGAACCCAACAGCTAACATAATAGTCAATGGAGAAAAGACTAAATCAATCCCACTGAAGAAGGGGACTAGACAAGGATGCCCGTTATCCCCACTTCTATTCAATATAGTACTGGAGGTCTAAGCAATTAACATAAGGCAACGGAAAGACATTCAAGGTATCCAAATGGGAGAGGAGGAGGTCAAGTTATCATTATTTGCTGATGACATGATCCTGTACATCGCAAATCCCAAAAGCTCCACATCTGGAGTACTAACAGCGATAGAGGAATATGGAAGAGTGGCAGGATACAAGATCAACAAACAGAAGTCGATCGGTCTGCTCTACACTTCTGATAAGATCACAGAAGAGGAGATCAAGAAAGCAGCTCCATTCACAATAGCCAAGAATAAATTGAAGTACCTAGGGATATATCTGACCAAAAAAACAAAAGACCTATACAAGGAAAACTATAAAACCCTACTACAGGAAACGAAAAGCGACCTCCACAAATGGAGGAACATCCCATGCTCATGGATTGGGAGACTCAATATAATAAAGATGTCTATCCTACCCAGGGCACTTTATAAGTTCAATGCTATCCCAATCCAAATACCAACAACCTTCCTCAGAGAACTAGAAAAATTGACCACAAACTTCATATGGAGAGAGAAAAAGCCCAAAATTAGCAGGGATCTCCTCAAAGATAAAAACACAGTCGGAGGGTTCGCTTTACCTGACTTTCACACTTACGACAAAGCCACAGTGGTCAAAACAGCATGGTACTGGCATAATGACAGGTATATAGATCAATGGAAAAGAATAGAAAACCCAGAAATAAAACCATTAGCATATAGACAACTGATTTTTGACAAGGGCCCCAAAAACATCAAGTGGGAAGGTGATGCTCTATTTAGCAAATGGTGTTGAAGACAATGGAAATTCACATGTAGGAAAATAAAACAGGATCTCTACCTCACCCCATGCACAAGAAAAAACTCGAGGTGGATCACGGACCTGGAAGTAAAACCACAAACTATCAGGACCATTAGCCAGAGAGTCGGGGAAAATCTAAGAACCTTGACCCAGGGAATACAAAGGCTAACTGCAACAGGACAGGGTACACATTCAGGGGAACCTGAAATTGACAAATGGGACTTATTTAGAATAAAACACATATGTACATCAAAGGACTTTACCAAGAGGGTAGCCAGGTAACCCACAGACTGGGAGAGGATTTTTAGCAACAGTACAACAGACAAAGGGCTTATAACAAAAATCTACAATACCCTCATCTCAAGCAAGAAGATGAAAACAGATAACCATATGAAGAAATGGGAAAAAGAACTGAAAAGAAGTTTCACTAGAGAGGAGGTCCTTATGGCCAATGAACATATGAGAAAATGCTCCCGCTC
>PVJH01042669.1:0-14132 GCA_004026705.1 Nesogale talazaci
CCTCCACCTCCACCACCATCACCATCACCTCCACCTCCACCTCCACCACCTCTACCACCACCACCACCTCCACCCTGTTAGGGATGAATGGGTGCCCCCCGCCCTCCGTCCAAGATGGGGAGTCTCCACATGATGGAATCGCCTTCTGCTTTGTGACCGGATGTAATTCTCTGTGTGATGAATCCTCAGCTATCTGAGGTTGAGCAGGCCAAATCGGAGGCAGGGCGTAAGGGACAGAATCCGGTTGTCCCTTGTGCCAAAATCATTTGTAAATCTTTCAGGTCTTTCAGGTTCATAAAAGAGAAAAATTTTAAATATAGATTTTAAAAGGGCATGTTAGTCCAGGTAGACTAGAGAAACAAATTCATAGACACACATATGGATATAAGGGTAAGGTTTATATACAAGAGGGATAGAACATTGAGAAAGCATCCCAACTCAGTCCAGTTCAAGGTCATAAGTCCAATAATTAGCTCATATGCCCGATAGCAGTCTATAAAGTCTCCTTCTGACTCAAGAAGTCACAGGCCAGTGGGTGCAGAATCCCAGCGCTGGCAGGGGTCTCCCCATGGCTCCTCGCTTCCAGGCCTCAGCGTCCATCAACAGCATCCAGTGGTGGCAGAAGCAACTCGGCACTGGCAGGGGTCTCCATGTGGCTCCTCCAGCTTCAGAGGTCTGGTTCCATCAGGGTAAAGCCGTGTGACTTCTCCTCCGGCTTCTCCAGCTCCTCAGACGCTGCCATTTTGTCTTGTCAGTTGAGCGACTCCCAATGACTCGGCAAAAATGGTCTCTCATCTCCATGAGGGAAATACTGCGAGACTTCCCAGAATCCTCAGGAGAAAGCCATGCCCACACAATGGCCTCATTGTCTACTCAATGGCTATCTCCAGATTAACAGGCTAGACTCCACCCCTACAGCTCAATCATGAAATTGACATAGGAACATGACCGCCACAAAGGGATTAAGCAGATGGAGATCAGAGGGACCTATGCCACAGAACAGAGGAGCAAAGAGTGGATCTTCACCTGTGGACCCAGGGTCCCTTGCACCAAAAACCTCCTAGGCCCAGGGGAAGGCTGATGCCAAGAGACTTGAAGACCTCCGAGGAATGCGGGGCTCACAATGATGAGAGGAGAAAAGGCGCTCCCCACTAAACAAAGAGTCATCTCCCGGAGAGAAAGCCTGTGCCCGGAATACGGCTGTCTAACCGCAGACACGGTGGAAGAGGAGGTGCCTTTAACAGGCATCCACTGGCATGTCTGTGATCATGGGCCCAGATAACTCCTGGAACATGAGTTCCTACGTGACGGGCCTGTGAAGGGCCTTAACCAGATGTCCGGGATGAGGGCGTGAGCCCTGTCTGTGCTGGAACGCCGTCCTAGCCCCAAGGGCACCCTCGTTCCTTTCCTACCTAAGCCCTGAACCCACCTGCGGGGTGCAAGGGCAGCAGTAAGCACCTTTGACGCCACCGAGAGAAGGAGGCTCAGAACGGCATAGGTTGGATGATGTGATTCACACATCACAACTGGTGAAGAGTGAGCCTGGTCCTTGCACCGGACCCCTCCATCCTGTCCCCTCTGTTATGGAGCTCTTCACGAACCTGCTTGTTGAGGAAGGGTGATGGACAACTTATTGGGGGGGAGGCTATTGTAGGAAGAGGGGGGCTGGTGGAGATGCAGATGGGTGGGGGCATGGAATTATTCTGAGGTGTGTCTTGATTAGACAGGGAGGGGAGGGAAGAGGGGGAAGCCAAGCAGCAGCCAAGAACAACAGAGAAGATGGAGCTGGGCAGGACTGGGCTGGGTACCTCTGGGGGACCCATTTCAGAGGGACCTCAGATCCAGCAGCCTTACCTGTGGAGAGCTGAGACCAAGTCCCCCCTGGTGGGCACAGGTGAAACAGATCTGTTCTCCACAACACTTAGCGGGACTCCTCCCTAGACTTTAAGCTCGTTGAAGGCAGTGTCTTTATCTTGTTCACTGTCCCGTCTCCCCAGGCCGGACACACTTCAGGTTTGTTGAATGAATAAGTGTTAACCAATGAACGAGTGCTGCATTGTCATGTTGAATGGGCACTCGGGAGAGGGTGGACTGTTCAGAGAGACTGATGGGACTCCGCTGTGAAGATCTGAGCCATTGTCATCTGTATTGTCATCAGGTTCTTCCAGGAGGGCGCAAGCTGTACACTGGGAGCAACTTACTCTGAGTCAGAGAAGGGCAAGCCCCACCCAACCTCAGAAAGGTTTGGCAGCCTACCTAGCGTGCCACACAGCCTGGGAAACAATTTAAGAGCCCGGAGGGCCAATTCCCAGCCCAGGGTGGATTTGGAGAAATGTGCCAAGGCTCCAAGAAGAACAGACAAGTTATGCATGTCTGCGTGAGTCCAGGGACCCAGGCCAGAAGATCTCAAAAGTGCTTGTCACTGTGCTTTCCTGGGGCTCTGGACCCTGGGTGACTGAGCAGGGCTGTGGTCTGAGCCGGGCGGGCAGCAGATGTGGGATTTCCCTAGCTTCTCCTTGACCAGCTCAAAGACCTCTGGCCCCTGCCCCTTGGGCCGCAGAGATCTTGGGGTTCTGTGGAAGGAAGAGTTGGGAGTTATATCTGACTCAGAAAGGATGGCTCTTGGTTCTTCTGTACTTTTGAAGGAAGAGCAACTAAAACTTCTCTATTCCGATTAAATAATGGGGCAACTTCAGAGTAGGTGGTGGGTCCCCCATCCCTCTTGAGACAGAGTGGGAGAGGGGGCCCGAAGGGAAGCAGCTTGCCCAAAGTCATGCACGTTCAGACACAGAAGTTCTGAGTCCAGGTGACCGCCTCTCCTGTTGAACCCCAGCTGAAGGAAAGCTTCATCTTCTCGAGCAGTGGTTCTCCCTTCCTCAGGCCGCGACCCTTTCAGACAGCTCCTCATGTGGTGGTGACACCCCGCCCCCAACCATAACACTATTGTCTTTGCTACTTCATAACTGTCGTGTTGCTACCGTTAGGAATCAGGTGACCCCTGTGAAAGGGCCCTTAGACACCAAAGGGGTCATGACCCACAGGTTGAGAACCACTGTTCTAAGCCCAAAAATGTGGTCAAGAATGAAAGGACTCACGTAAAGTGGCCAGACGTCCCACTTTTTAGTAATGTAACAACATCCCACAGCATTTTCCCCCACAGCATTTTAAAATGAAAATATATTGCAGTACTATTTTTGTGTTCTATGAAAATTTTTGCTTGTTGTTGTTGTTTTGTGGCATCACTGTCCTGGTGGGAGTAGGAAGCCCAGCCTTGATCCTGGAGAGCTGCTGCTGGAGTTGAATCGTCAGTCCTGTGGGCCGCAGTCCTGCATTCAACCACTGTGCCACCAGGGCTCAGTGTCTACGAAAATTTTTTTTTCCACTTTATACACTTTCAATTCTATGAAAATTTTTGTTGTTCCATATAAACCGAATTTTTAATCAAGAACCCCCTCCCCCTGGGTCAATGGTGTCCCACCTAAAATCTGGTCAATTTAGCTAGGACCCTGTGTTCCCACCCTCTCACCCCCACCGCGCCCCTGCTCGCAGGTGTGTGTTTCTGACAGGGTTTTCTCCTGCAGCGCCCTGGGTGCCTTTTCCTGGTCCAGGGGGTGGGGATATGCCTGCCTTCTGCAGGGCACACCCTGTGATGTCACGGCACTCAGCCATGCCACTGCCTGACTTCCAGTTCCACTTCTGTGGCCTTGGTCAATTTATGTAACCAATGAGGCACTAACCATCCATAGGGCGGTGGTGGTTCAGTGGTAGAAGTCTCCCCTTGGAGGCCAGGGACCTGGGTTCAATTCCCAGCCAATGGCCTCAAGAGCAGACAGTACATGCCAGACAGTACATGCCAGCCAGTGGAGGCCTGAATGTTGTTCAAATGCCCAACAGGTTTCCGTGGGGCCACCAGGCTGAGACAGACCACAGGGTCCCGGTGACCTGTTTCTGAGACACCAGCCAATGAGAATCCCGTGGACACCAGCGACCACGATACAACAACGTAGTGAGGACCAGTGTGAGCGGAGCGATGGACGAGCCCTTCAGGACAGCGCTGGACTGGTCTGTAGAGCAGCCGTAGTTTTCAGCCCAGGGCACTGTCCCACAGACCCTACAGAGCAGCCCCACAGCTGTTCACAGGACGCCACCTGGCCCGGTTTTCAAAAGCAGCCCTTTCTTCTCTCGCCATTCAGGGCCCAGGCCAGGCCACTGCGCTTGACGCAGCAGGAAGGCAGGCCCTCTCTCCGCTCTGGGGAAGATCCGGCGACCCCTGTGTTCCCGGGCTCCTTGGGGATCACTGGGGCATCGGTGGTTACCCCACTGGTGCTGGCTTCTCTCTGTCAGGGGCCCTGGTGGAGAGGTGGTTACATATCGGGCTGCAAGGTCAGCAGTCTGACATCCCCCGGTGCTCTGTGGGAGAGAGCGAGGCCGTCTCCTCAAAAGGGTTGTCCTCACAGTCTCGGAAGTGCAACGGACTCCATAGCAGTTTGCTTGCTTGCTTTGAATTGTCTGTGTCTAACCTGTTCTTTTGGTTTCCTATCCTCTTGAAATGTGTGTGTGTTTGGGTGACCATTCCCATTGGACGGTTTCTGCACACTTTGCTCAGTGACACTAAAAACTCCATCTAGTCGATTCAGGTCATAGTGAGTTGATGAGACAGGCTAGAAATACCCCTGTGAGCAATGTTGAGAGCAGCCATAGCAGGTGGGGGAGGGGAAGGGAATCGATCACAATGACCTACCTATCACTCCCTCCCAGGGGGATGGACAACAGAAAAGTGGGTGAAGGGAGACATTGGTCAGAGGTGAGGGAGGGAGGGGGGAATGAGGCGCTGATACCAAGGGCTCCAGTAGAAAGACAAAGTTTTGAAAATGATGATGGCAACAACTGTACAAATGTGCTTGACACGGTGGATGGATGGATGGATGGTGACGAGAATTGTACAAGCCACCAATAAAATGATTAAAAAAAAAAGACCTTTGTGAGTTTCCAAGACTGTAGAACCCCCTGTCTTTCTCTCTTGGAGAAGCTGATGGTTTCAAACCACTGACCCTGTAGCTGACAGCCCAAAGCCGAACCACTGGGCCAACAGAGCTCCTCGGTGCTGTGATCTGTCTTTTTCACGGTTTGTCAACATTCTCATGAGGGGCCTTCTGGTTATTCTATTTGCAGGGCCAAGTCCCTGAATTGGCAGACGATTAGTGACCTTCAGTGCCCACAATGACAAGCTTTTAATTGAGCACGCAATCTGCTCTTTGGAAAACCCCAAACAAGGGGTTCTGTAGAGTGTCACGGTCTCGGACACCCCTAGAGGGGCCGGTCTCCTCGGTCCTGTAGGGCCGCTCGACGACGGCAGGGAGTTTGGGTTTCTCTTGTTAATGTTTTTAGTTACACTGAAATGTCCTACTAACACAATGAAGAAAACCCTAGTATCTAATGGGCTGATATCCACTAGTCTACTCACTGCCATGGGGGATTTAGTGACCCTTAAAGGGCCCTGTGGGCTTCCGAGAAGGTAACCCTTACGGGAGTAGAACGACTCGTCTTTCTCCAGAGAAAGGGCTGGTAGCTTCAAACTGCTGACCTTCTAATTAGCAGCCCAATGTCTAACCATTATGCCACCTGGATGCACTGGTGTAGGGGTTAGGATCTCAACATGTATTTTTTTGGGGGGCATCACTGCCCTCTGGTGGTCATGGGAGCTACCCAGCCTTGCTCCTGGAGAGCCATTGCTGGATTTGAACCGCCAAGCCCGTGGGCCGCAGTCCCGCACTCAACCACTACGCCACCAGGGCTCAGCTCTCAACATGTATTTTTAAGTAATCCATCAGGGACACCCAGCAGCTGACACACACCGGCCACCCTGTGGCAGAAAGACGAGGCTGTCTGCTCTTGTCAAGATTTAAAATCTGGGAAACCCAAAGGGACAGTTCTCCTCTGTCCTATAAAGTCGCGCTGAATTGGAATCAACTTGATGGCAACGACTTTGATGTGTTTGTTAGTTGAAAGCGAAGATCTTGGATTCCTGGGCCTCTGGCTCTCATGCTGGAAACCTGGACACACCCTCCTGTGAGCAGCAGCTGGAGAACTCCTGCCCTTGTTATCTGAGTCAGGGTTCACCGGGACACCAGGGAGCCCATCACCTCAAGTGACTCCTGGCAGGCTGTGGACCTGAGTCCCAAAGTGAAACTCACACAGGAGGAGAGGAGAGGAGGTCCTGCAGCCCACATCCTGGGCCAGGCCTGACTGGTTTCCCATGATTCATTCCATCTCTGACTTTACGCATGTGGCCAACATCTGGGGCACTTGGCTGCTCAAGCAGCTTGCTTACCCAGGACCACGAAAGAGGAACGTTTCAAGAAAGGATCGAGAGAGATTGGGGGCTTTCATCAGAGACATCTTCGTACAGAAAGAACAGGAAATGTTTACCCTTATTTCATCAAAGGGGGTTTTCCACAGGGTACCTGTGGAAGTTAGATGATAGTATGTCAATCAGACATTCCTGGTGAGAGTTAGGGTCAAAGCTGTCAATCAGGTCCCAGTCTGGTGACTCTTTGATGGCATAAGAGTGAGACACTGGGAGCTGCTGGCTCTTCCCCTTTGCCCTCCTGTTTGCTGGCCACCCTGCAAACTGCCAGAACCCGGCCACGTTTCCAAGGGCCGTGGAACCACACGACTCTGCACCCACCGGCCTGTGATCTCCCGCCATCCTGCATCATTGCCTGTGGCTGTGTGAATGTGAAGAGGGACTTATGGACTAGTATCCAACGTGTACACTTGAGAGTCGGACTGGGCCAGGGCGCTTTCTTGATTAGAATTTCTTCTCCACATGAAGCTCTTTCTTATGCATCTGTGAGTGTCACTGGACTGGTTTCTTTAGTCAACTCTGCCTATCACTGTACTTATGAGCCTTGGCATTCCAATGGAGCTTGACAGAACTCAGGCCCAGGGCCACAGGAAATAACCTGCCCATCTTTCCCCCTGGCACCTATAATGAGCTTGAAAATAAGGTTGGAAATTGTTGCTAATCCCTTCGCAGGGGTCCTCAAACTACGGCCCGTGGGCCATGCAGCCACCAAGGACATTTATTCAGTCCTCTGCAGCCCACCAAGGACATTTATCCAGTCCGCCGGGTGTTCTTGCCACCGCTGCTGTTCTGCAGCGACTCATCCTGGGCCCGCAGTGAATTTATTCATAGGGGCTTTGTTTTTAACTCTAGCCTGGCCCTCCAACAGTCTGAGGGACAGTGAACTGGTGCCCTGTTTAAAAAGTGTGAGGACCTCTGCTTCAAAGGATTGAAGTTCGGGACAAATTGTTTGATGCGCCTTTGTTACGTTCCTGAATGTAGGATGGGGAATGACATTGGAATAACTGATTATTGTGAAGATTGACTAGTGCCATCCCCAGGAAGCATGGATATTGGACCTGAATACAGCAGGGGGCTTGTCTTGATCAACAACCAACAACTAAGGCCTACTGTGTGCCAGGTTCTGTGCTAGAAACCGGGCTCGCTGCTCTCCTTCGGGGGGGCTCAGGCTGAGGCTCTGGAAGCTAGTTCATCCAACTCACAGTCATCAAGTCAATTGACTCGATTGCAATTGAGTCATGACGGGGCTGAGCCTCGGTGGCGTAGTGGTTGTGAGCGGGACTGCGGCCCACTGGGACGGAGGTTCAATTCCAGCAGTGGGGCTGGGCCTCCTACTCCCACCACCGGAGAGCAGTGATGCCCCAAAAACCAAAAAAAAAAAAAAAAAAAACAGCAATTGAGTCATGACAACCCTGTAGGTCAGGGGAGAGCTGCTCCTGTGGGCTTCTGAGATCGTCACTCTTTATGGGAGTGGAAAGCCTCGTCTTTGTCTCCAGAAGGGGTCGATGGTTTCGAATTGCTGGCCTAGCGGTTAGCAGCCCAGCATGTAACCCTTACGCCACCAAGGCTCCTTGGCAAGCTAATTGCTGGGGTGGAAATCCAGGGCTATCATTCACCAGATGGGCGAGCCAGGAAAGCACTGACTTCTTATTTCATAAGGATGTGAGGAGCACCTACTAAGTGCTTAGACTGTCATGTGATCAGTAACATGAGAGGAGCTGGGGTTTATGTGACAGGCAGAGCTGGCCTGCCCAGCAGGATGGGAAAGGGCTTTTGGAGCAGAAGCTATTGAGGTGATGGAATGAGACAGGGTGGGGAAGGCAGACAATCCTTAGGGAGGGACAAAGGGTGAAGGTGCGGAGATGGAGTGGCTGGCCAGCTTCGGGAGCTGGGCGCTGGGAGTTCCTTTCAAGGGTTTTAAGCCAGGGGATGACATGTTCAGATGTGCAGGTCTGATTTTGCTTTGCCTTTAAGACGGGCTAAGTATATACACCACAAAGCGTTGCAAAACATTGGCCATTTTAACATTCTTGACATGTCCAACCAGTGGTATTAGTTGCCATCATTGTGTTGTGTGACCAGGTTCAGGTTCACAGGTCTGTGAGGAAGGCCTGCAAGTTAAGTGCCCAACTACCAGCCACAAGATCAGCAGCTGACACCCACCAGGGACGCTTCAGGAAACAAGCCCCCTGATCTGCTTTGAAAACCCCTCTGGAGCGCAACACGCACACTCAACGACACACACACACACACAGCACCACACACAGTCAGCAACACACACAGTCAGCAACACACACTCCACACACCCACAACATCATACACACTCAACAACACACACACTCAATGACCCTCTACAAACAGCAGCACATACATTCGACAGCAACCCCCAGCAGCAATTTGGGATTGTGGGGAGTGACTGTCCTTGGCACAGGGAGAGCACCCCCGCCCCCCACTGCCTTCCAGCCACTCTCCCCTCTCCAAGTCATCCTCGCCTCCTGCCCTTACAGGGATTTCCAGCCTCTCTGTCTCCCATGACATTGTGGTTACCTTTGGGTCTATTGGGCTGTGAACCCAAAGGTGGGCAGTTCAAAACCACTAGCCCCCTCCATGGGAGAAAGATGAGGCTTTCCACTCCCTAGAATCACAGTCTCAAAAAACCCCTTGTCCTAGAAGGTCCAGCTGTGGGTCGGAATTGACTGGACGGCAGTGCTTTTGGTTTGGGTTTGCCTCGCCTCCGGCAGCTTCCAGGGCCCCCACTCAGGGCTTTGCTGGCCCTCTGCGAGGAGGAGGCTGAGGATTTAGTGAGGCCGGAGCTCCTCCCAGACCTGCACCACTCCACTCAGCGAGACAGGCTGCGCGGAATCAGGGAGCCTGGGCGTGACTCTGGGGCCAACCGTTTTTCTGAGAACATTTCCCCACAGCACAGCCCTGGCTCCACTGAATGTGCGGGCAAGAAGGGGTGCCCACGGCGGGCAGAGAGTGGTTTTCACTTACAACTCCGTCGCACGTCGCCGTTCCGACCTCCGACTCAGAGTTTGGGCGAAGGGCCCCTTCCTACGTTTGCTCCTGTCGCTGGGGGGGAAGAGTCCCCGGGGAGAAGGGAGGGAGGGAGGGAGGGAACCAGGGAAGGCCAGCATGAGGCAGTGCCTCCGCCCGGAGGGCAGAGGGCACGGAGCTCCGCGCCCGTGGGAGAGTCCGTGCTGGGTCATCCCAGCCGGCTCAGGGCCGAAGAACAGGGTGCGGGCTGCGGGCTGCGGGCGGGGGCTCACACATGCAAATCTCGGGGACCCAAACCCGCCCCGGAGGACGCGGCGGCGAAAGTGCCCAGCCCTGACGTTGTTGGGTGCAGGAGAGGAGGGTGACATATATGTCCACTGTCACCCCAGGAGGCGCCCGCAACGCTTCTCCACCAGGACGCGCTCGGTCGGCCCCCTCTGGCCCCCTCCCCCTCGGACGCCCCATCCCACTTCGGGCGCTGGGCGCTCGGGGAGCCTCCGGGGCAGCCAGGAGGCGTGGCCCGCCGGCCGCCCGCCCCTTTGATGTACGCCGGCGCCGCGCTGATAGGACAGTCGCTTGTGACGTACGGGGACTGCGGTGGGCCCCGGTGCCGCAGCAGCCGCAGCGCGCCGGCGGTGGCTCGGGCTCCGGCTCCCGGGCATTTAAAGGGGACGCTGCGGTCGCCCGGGGGGATGGGGTGCAGGTGGAGGGGACGGCCCAGGCGTACATCGTCCACGGCCCCTCGGGATTGGAGGGACTCGTGAGTCGGTGTCCCCAAAGCAGGGGCTGGAGAAGACACACGGCGTCCCCTTCCAATTCCCGTAAGCACCCCTTGCTCCATCCTACGCCCCAATACCTCCGCTCCTCTCCCCTCCACCTCCTCGCGCTTCAAACTCAGCCGGGACAGACCACAGCTGTCGCCTCCCCCACGTGAGTGCCAGGCTCGGGGAGGTCGGGAGACGGCCCGGGGTCCCGCGGGGGGGCGGGCGCTCCCCAGCGCGAGTGGCAGGGGGTGGGGGCCGCCCCGGGCGCAGACCAGTGAGTCCCCCTTTGGGGCACACGGGGCCCGAGTGTCAAAGCGCAGGTTTGTTCCCGGGAGAGCCTTGCGCCCTGCCACCCACGAACCCCCATCCCCTGCATTGGAGCGAGGCACCCGCCAGCTGGGGCTGTGCCACAGCTCCGGCTTTCCAGCCACCTCTAAAAATAACTGCCCCCACCCCACCCACAGCTGCCACCTCCCTGCCCCTGCCCATGGAGCCTCTCCACCCCAGCTTGTCCCGCCGGGTCTCTGGGCCACTTCCTCACTGACACCAGCTGGTCAACGCCGCCGGTTCACAACCCCAAAGGAGCTTGAGGGCCAGCGGGCCGAATCTCAGGCGGCACTTGCCCCCAGAGTCGCCCGAGAGCCCCGAGTTCTAATCCTGGCGGGGACTCCTAGGACGTCAATTTGACCTTTGGGCATCTGTTTTTCCTATCTGTTGCTGTATCTGTTGCTGGGCCGTGCGGAGTGAGAGAGGCCGCGGGCACTGTCCGAGAGAAGGCAGGAGGGGGACTGGGGCTGATTCCTAACGCTGGAGAGAGGCGATGGGATCTTGGGCAGAGGATTTAGGACAGAGGGTTTTTCTGGGATCCTCCCCACCCCCCCGCCCCCATCCAGCACATTTCCTGTGGAAAACTCCCGTGAGCCCCACCCACCTAATTAAAAGAGGGGCTGCAAATTTAGGGCCTCGCCAGAGGGGCCAGTTTCCTCTCCCTTCTCCCCCTGGCGACCCTCCCACCCATGGCCACAGACTTCATCTGGGACCGTTTGTCTGAAAGGCTGGAGGAAGTAGGCGAGGGCTTGTGATTGGCTGCAGCGTCTGCGGGGCGGGGCTTTCTTTTGGACCGGACCCCCTCTCAGAACCCCTCCCCTCCTTGCTCCAGCCTGAGCGCACTCTGTTTAAGGCTTGCTTCACTTTCTCAGAGGGAGTTGGTGAACCAAGAGCTGATTACTCGGGGACAAAGCTGCCAGAAGTGAGTAGCCTGGTGAGACTTTAAGGGGAGGTAGGCCCTGAGGAGAGGGGGTGACCCCGGGGCTCAAGCACGGCAGCGATTTGGATGATAGTGCGGTGTTTCCCTCCGTTGTGCAAAGGGACGGAACCCACGCAATGACACCTAACTGCGGCATTCGCACGGGGGTCCGGGGGGCAGGCCTGGGTCCCTCTGACTGCTGGGGGCCGAGGGCATCCTGACATGGTTGGCTCCGTTTGCAGGTGGAAGAAGCCCAAGATGCCTGGCTCTCTGCTCTGATGACAAAAAGTTGGTCTCTGTTGTCTCTGTGCCCTTCCCTCTCCTGGGAAGGCCCCACACATGCCTGTCCCCATTTGCCTTTACAACGGGAGTGCCTCCCGACCTTTCTCCTCGCACAGGCTGGCATGTCATATCATGGATTTGGGAAGGCTGGAACTCCCTCCCAAAGGCTCATCCCCATCCCCAACTCCCCCTCCAACACCTATCACTCCCTTGCCCCTCGTACCTTTCTCCCATAAGCCCTCTCACTCGCTTTTCCCAATCTCCCTCTCCTTGCCCACACTCCTGTTTTGCTTGGACCTCTTCTCCGAGTCCCAGAGGTCAGTGGTTCTCAACCTTCCTAATGCCACGGCAGTGACCTCCCCCCCACCTGAGCCATAAAATTATTTTTGTTGCTACTTTGTAACAGTAATTTGTCTACTGTAATGAATAGGGTGTCCTCTGTGAAAGGGTCGTTCGACCCCCAAAGGAGTCTCGACCCACAGCTTGAGAACCGCTACCCTAGAAAGTTCTTCAGGGAAAGCTACTCCACGACTTCAAGCTCATCACTGTTTGAAGGGTTTTAGTGCACAGGAGGTCAGGGAGCTGAGAGTGTTGGGGTAACCCAAAATGAAGGGTGCTAGGCTCCCCCCACCCCTTGGGGGGGTGTCCTTGTCTCTTGGATATCCCAGTCTCTGTCCTGGAGCCCAGGAGTTCTCTACTTCTCTGGACACAAGAGTGGTCCAAGGACAGTCACCTTGACAAAGTCAGAGGTTTGCTGTGATGCCCATGGTGGTCACCAGAGGGCAGCAGTCAGTCAGGTTTTTGTCAATGTCTTGGTTCTGCCCTGGCTGCCTCTTCTTATTCAGAAAGGGCCCTGGGAGCTGTGGATGGTACTCTGTAGCTACTTGGAAAGCACCGAGAAGGCAAACCCCACCGTCAAAGACTGCCAGAGATTTAAACCCAATTAGAGTACCAGAATGCTCTTTAAAGGCAAGGATGCTGAGGCGTCATCTCACTTGCTGCAAGCATGTTAAAAAGACGAATCCCTGGAGAAGGACATTAGACTGAGTAAAGTGGAGGGTCAGCAAAAAAAGAGCAAGGCCCTGGACGGGGCACCTCGATGCAGTGACTGTAACACTGGGCTCAAGCATAGGAACAATTGTGAGATGACCAAAGCCCCTGTTTTCCTCAGTGCTCTTGAGGCTCCTGAATCCCAAGTACAAGAATAACTTGCCTGAGGCCGCGTGGTTTAGCTGAGACAATGGGCTTCCTGACTAACAGCAGCACAGGGTCTTAGGTAATCTTGTTCTCAGGGCCAGGGAGTCGGAAGACTAAAAACAGGGACTCCAAAAGCAGTCTTTTGCCACCTGTCGAAGCCTCTCTTATTCGTGGAACTCAGGAGGCTGTGCTGTGCTGTGAGGAGCTCTGGGCTGTAGTGGTTATGCATTGGGCTGCTCACTGCAAGGTCAGAGGTTCAAAACCACCAGACTCTCATCTAGAGAAACACAGAACTTTCTACTCCCATAGCTGTGGGATACCAGCCCCCACAATCTAATGGATCCAAAGGGCAGTTGGTAGGTTAAAGAGACATGAAGGATGCAAGGACCCACCTCCAGGACCGCCTTGATTTCAGGAGCCAGGACCATGTAGCGAGAGAGACTCTATTTCCAACCAAGGCTTATATACACTCTAGGAGCACATAAGCCCCCCTCCCCTAATTACAGGTAACCACATCCATCACAGGAGCAGGATGAACTAGGGGTATACACGCAATAGAAAGGGGCACACATGTGACAGGAAGGTCGACACGGGACAAGAGAGGTGGGTTCTAGAGTCAAGATGGCAGCCTAACCTTGGTCATTCCTGAGTTGGCTTGATGTTAGGAATCCTTGGGTTCTCCTCCAGCGGAACAAGGGGTTGGGTCCGACTGAGGTCTGATTGCCTTAGATGACTGACAACCTCCAGGTGGATGACCTTCAAGCAGTTGACCTCCAAATGACCACGTGTTTGCAAGGAGCATCCTCAAATTGGCCTTATGATGGAGGGAGGGGCACCCTGGGGAATAACTCATTACTTAGGAGGATGTGACGGACGCATCTCTAACCCATGAAGTGAAGGTTTCCTCACTCGAGCCTTGGCCTCCCAGATGCCTTCACGCAGGAACCTGGAGAATTTGTCCTCAGACAAACGCTTCCCGGTTCTGTCTCCCACCCACAGAGAACTAAACTCAGAAACTCACAGGGGCACTTCTAGCCTATCCTATAGGGTCTATCTAAGTTGGCACCCACTTGAGGGCATTGGGTTTATTCTTTTTTTTTGAGCGATGAGCAGGGAGCAAGCCAGGCGGGTGCTTTCTTTGTTAATGGGGACGTGTGCCCTCCCTGTGTGAGGAGCAGAGAGAGGGGAGAGACACTTGACTTCACTGGCCACTGCTCTTCAGAATTGTCTCTGTCACTGCCACACAGTGACCTTTGGGTGAATCGGCCAACCTCTCTGG
>PVJH01042670.1:0-14144 GCA_004026705.1 Nesogale talazaci
GAGTATGGGTCTTTTCTCCACAGAAACCGGAGTGGGTGAGCAGTTCTTACCACGAAGTACCCAACCATGAAGACAATGTGGGTTCATGGAAGGATGCAAGAAAAGAGAGCTATAGAGCCGGACGCAACTCGAGTCAGATGAACTCCATCTCTAGTAGTGGGTGTGGCAGAGAACAGGGTGGGGGAGCAACCAGCATCCCACAACCACAGGGACAAAGAAAAGAAGGGAGGAAGAAGAAAAGAGCTGGTCCAAGCTCCACGCCGACACATGATGCTCAGAGAAATACATCCCTCTGGAGACCCATTGCGCCACAGAAAGGACTGGGCAAATGATTCCTGGGGGCATGAGAAAGGAGAGGAGAAGGTGGGGAGAACAAACACATGGATGGGTTGGGGGAGCAATAAGTAGTTAGGAATCGATGGAAAGGAGGGTATGGGAGGTCTGGTCGGGATTAAGCAAGGACAATGAATATGAGAAAACAATGAAATGCCAATGAAGGTGGAACATGATGGTGGGATGGGAGGGAGATGGAAGGAAATAGAGGAAAGAGCTAGAAGGCAAAGGGCACTTACAGAAGTCTAAATATAAGTATGTCTGTACCTAGATACAACTATCTATTATAAATTGGGAATAAAATTAAGAACATATCAATAGGCCAAATATTAGGGTAACAGGTGGACCTTGGGCCCTCACCCTGGTGCTCCTTCAATGCAAGAACATTTTGTTCTATGAATCTGGCATTCCTCGAGGCTCAATGGCCCAACATGATCACTGAAGTAAAATGGGTGCACAAACAAATGTGGTGTAGAAAACTGAAGGTGCCCAGCCATCAAAGGATATATCAAGTGTCTTGAAAGCCTGAAGATAAACATTAGACCATTTACCTGAGAAGAGACCACAGCCACACAGAAGAAGCACAACAGCCAGTTTGGTCAGATGGTGGTGAAAGTGGTAAAAGGTCTAGGCAATAGACATCAAATGGGCTGGAAAAAAGCAAAACAAAACAAACATATATCACTGTGTGCACGCATCCCCAGTGTACCAGTTGAGGACATGTAACAGCATGAGCAAGGGTGGTGAAGAAAGCAGATGGGCCCAGCTATCAAAAGATAGAGCATCTGGGGTTTTAAAAGCTTGAGCATAAACAAGCAGCCATCTAGCTCAGAAGCAACAAAACCCACCATAAAAGAAGATCACTTACCTGTGCAATCATGAGGTGCTTAAACAATCAGGTATCAAAGAACAAAAATCAAAATCAATGGACCAATTGACTCCTGATATCGCTGATGACAAATGGATACAAAGGCAAACAAAGTAGAAGAAACAATGGTACCCAGCTAAAAAATGATTGAATGCCTGGAATCTCAAAGACTTGAAGATAATCGAGTCACCATTCAGCGCAGAAACAGCAAAGTCCACATGCAAGAAGCACACCAGCATGCGTTATCAAAAGGGGCCAAAGGGAGCAGATATTGAGCACCAAAGAACAAGAATCACATCATTACAAAGGAGGAGGAGAGCAGGGTGAGGACCTAAGGCCCACTGGTGGGTAATTGGTCCCCCCTTTACACGGGAGTCACGGGTAGGAGACAGACCAGTCGGGGGGCAGCCAGGCAGTGATGATGCATATGTTTACTCTAGTTCCTGAAGCCTTCCTCCCCATCCCCCAACCATCATGGTCCCAACTCTACCTTGCAAATCCAGATTGACTGGAGAAGTCACACGGCCATAGAGGGGAGCTGGAGATATGGGGAAACCAGGATGGATGGGCCCCTTCGGACCAATGGTTAGATTGGAGATACTGGAAGGGTGGAGGGAAGGGTGGGGTAGAGAGACGGAACCAACAGCAAGGATATATACACAAGCTCCTATTTGAAGGACAGGCATCAAACGAGTGGGTTGGGGGAGAGCTCGGGCAGTGTATGATATGACAAAACAATAATGTATAAAGTATAGAGGGTTGGAGGGGAGGAGAGGCCAGGGGAAGAGGGGAAGGAATGTAAAAGGCGATACTAGGGGCTTAAGGGAAAAGGTGGATGATTAGAGAATAATAATAGAAGTGGACATGTGAGGGTGCTTGACGAATATGCTTATTTATATATTGTGAAAAACGATGTATGAGCCCCCAATAAAATGATTGGAAAAAAATATTATGATGATGAAATTTCTGGTGATAAAATTGCCTATTCCTCTTGATTTGGGCAGGGACATCTCAATCCCTCTCAGGTTGTATTTCCTAATGTTAACAAACCTACTAGGTATGCCATAAGAATTGAATGACACATGTCTGCAAAACACTTAGTACACACCACACAGGTCTGCAAAATACTGAGAACACACCAAGTGCTGAGTAACTTTAAGTTGCCATTACCATTGTGACTATAATTATAAACATTAATCTATATAATTCTGTTCTCATCTGCAAAGCCATTGAAATAATGCTAAGCAGACAGGTACTTATAAGTATTAAATGGACATACAAGAGAAAAGTTCTTGTTATACTGGCAAAATTCATTGAGATGTATATAGTATTAGATATTATAAAATAAATACAAATTATTAGATTTGTTAGTGTGGCTCTTATATTATTTACTTGCATCCCCAATATCAATGTCATATAATACTTATGGTTGCTTCTGTCAATATCTGTTACCCAATGTTCTTGTCTCTGGCTTACATTATCTTAAAATTATCTTTCCCTCCATTCTATTCCATTATCTCATTCAAGACAAAAACTTTAACTAGAATATTATCTAAAGATTCCTCCCTCCTCAAATCTCTCTACTGCCTTCCACTCTTCTTAAAAGCTTGACATGATTCTGTTTCCTGAACTTTCTTCACTGTATATCCATCGTTTTTCTGCCATTATTTAGACTTCAACGTCTACAAAAATGGTCTTCTATTCCATGTACCCACAGACCCCCCTCAAGCTTTACAGAATATTAATATGGGAAGTAGTTAGAGTAATCTTTAAGAACTCATGACTCCTAGGTGTTTTTGTCAGGTGCCATCAAGTCAGTCCTCACCCACAACAACCAGACACTGCCTAGTCCTGTGCCATCCTCACAACCAGCCCCATGCTTGATCTCATTGTTGCAGCCAATATCCCAAAAGATACATGCAGGACCAAGAATTTTGCAGCACTATTCACAATAGGCAAAAGGAGGAGGAAACAGCCTAACTGTCCATCAGTGGAAGAACATAAAAATAAAATGTGGTATATATTCACAATGCGATATTTACTCACTCATCAAGAGACCCTAAGCCCTTAGAGATGCTAGAAACACAGTGAATCTTGAAAACTTTATTCTGAGTGAAATAAACCAGTTGCAAGAAGTACATATTAATCCCACTTCTATGAAACATCTAGAATAGGCAAGTGTAAAGAGATCAAAATTTGCAAGTAGCTAGCAGAAGCTGGCAGGGGGGAGAAGAAAAAAAAAAGAGTGTTTTTGGAGCACTGAGTTTCTGTTAAGACAGAGTGGAAAAATCAGACGCAGATTATGGATATAGGTGAACATATGACCATAGATATTATCAGTGAATATTGCTGAACTAGTAAATATTTTGTTACGTACACATCTGCTACAATGAAAAAAGTGGACACAGACTATTTGCTTACCTCCCAACAAAGAAAAGCTCAAAATCTTGCAAGAGAATCCATGTATTTACTATTTATGAGACATTAAAAGCTTAATACATTCAAAGCTATATTTTAAAATTGTTTTCTTTACAGTGAATGCACCTAGTGGTCACATAAATGGAATAAATGGAGAATGGGAACAATGTGACAGTTTGTTCTACTGGGACTCACAGAGAATCCAAAGATGCAGAAAATTATATTTGCTGTGTTTTTGGTCATCTACATCATCACCGTGGTAGGAAATGTGTTTCTTGTGGTCACCATCACTGCCAGCCCGTTGTTGGGATCCCCCATGTACTTTTTCCTGGCTTATCTCTCCTTTATTGATGCTTGCTATTCCTCTGTCAAAACCCCTAAACTGATCGCAGATTCAGTCCACGAGAGGAAGACCACCACATTCAATGCATGTATGACTCAAATCTTTGGAGAACATTTCATTGGTGGCACGGAGGTGATTCTTCTAACTGTGATGGCTTATGACCGCTATGTGGCCATCTGCAAGCCCTTGCATTACACCACCATCATGAACCGGAGAGTGTGTGGTCTGTTAATGGGAGTTGCGTGGGTGGGAGGGCTTCTTCATGCAACTATTCAGATCCTTTTCATATTTCGACTATCTTTCTGTGGCCCTAACGTCATCGACCACTTTATGTGCGGCCTGACTCCTTTGCTCAATCTAGCCTGCACTGATACCCACACTCTAGGGCTGCCAACAGTGGGTTCATCTGCCTGCTAAACTTCCTTCTCTTGCTGGTCTCCTATGTGGTCATCCTGCGCTCCTTAAGGACCCACAGCTTGGAGGGGAGACGCAAAGCCCTCTCAACATGTGTTTCCCACATCACTGTGGTCGTCTTATTCTTTGAGCCCTCCATATTTGTGTACATGTGGCCTGCGACCACTTTACCTGTTGATAAGGCAATTGCTATATTCTATACCATCATAACTCCCATGCTAAACCCCTTAATCTACACCTTCGGAAATACCCAGATGAAAGATGCCATTATGCTGTGCAGTAGGAAAATTTTTGCAGGTAGTAAATAAATAATTCTGTCAAATGAATACATGCAATGATTTCAGAAAAAATAATTAAGAGACAGAGGAAAAAAGTGCATTACTATTCATAGATTGTGCATTTAATTGATTAGACAAAGGTACATGAAAAGAGGGGAAAACCCTAACCCAGCAGCTTTCTTTACAGATGTGAAGGGTTTTGTCAAATTCAGACTTAGATTTACTAGTATATCCATGTAAATGGGTACATAAGTTTTGTCTTTAATTTTTAAAATTGATAAATTGCATTGATATTGAGGAATGATCTCTATTTAATAAGTGTCAGGAGACTGGCACTTCTATCCCATTTTACTCTAAGGATGAAAGATCTTTTGAGAGCCAGGAATCAGAGTATGATTGGGTTTACAGATTATATTCTTAATGATTATGATACTTTGCAAATCAATGGTTATAGAAAGGTCCAATAAATGTAATAGCTACCATTTATGGAGACAAACTTGCTGGGTACAGTCTAAATATTAACTCACTATCTATAACTAGACATCCAATAATTTTTACTAATTTCTTTGCCAATTTTCATGTGCCACATTTCATGTTCACAGTGTGCTTCCAGCAATATTATGATATTTGACTTCCTTAGGGCTATATAATTATGGGCTATTTAATCTCTGAATGATGTGTAATGAAGATTAGGCCATAACCAGGTTTCCTTATGGGTTTCAGAACCATTTATATCTCTCATGTCTCTCATCTTAGTCTGAAAACTCATCAGAAAGGGTGATGGTACATATTTAAGAACACCTTAATGTTTGCTACATGCTTTTATCTATTAAAGTTGTACTCTAGCAAGTATTATCTGCTACATACAATCATTTCTACCATGTAGTTTAATACATTGTGAATTATAAAATGTTGATTAACTAATGGAAGTTATAAAAGAAAATTAATGAAATGCAGAGAGAAATAGGATTGGACATTAGGGAATTGCTTCTACCTTTATTTGAGTCACATGCATTTTTTACTTTAATAAATCATTTAATTGGGGACTTTGATAGCTCTTATAACAATCCATATATCTGTGGTATCAAGCACAATTGTACATATGTTTTCATCATCTCCAAAACATTTTTCCTACTTGAACCCTTGATATCAAGTCCTTTTTCCACCTCCCTCCCCTACCCTCCCACCCTCACGAATCCTTGATAATTTATCATGTATTTTTATTTTAATATTTTACACCATCCGCTGTCTCCCTTCACCCATGTTTCTGCTGTTCTTCACCCTCAGTAGGGGTAGGGGGTTGTACAATGAACATTGTGATAGGTTCCCACTCTCTCCCCCTACTCTTCCCACCTTCCTCCCCTTCATAGTATCGCTGCTCTCATTATTGCTCGAGGGTTTTATCTGCCCTTGATTCCGTGTGTCAAGAGCACTTGTCTAAATATATTTGTTTGCATGCCCTGGTCTAGCCATATTTGTAAGATAGAACTAAGCTTATGATAATGGGGAAGGGGGAAGTTTTAAAGAAAAAGAGGAATGCTGTATGTTTTGTTGGTGCTATGCTGAACCCTGGCTGACTTGGCCCTTCCTTGTGACTTTTCTGTGAGGTTTTGTCTAATGTCTACAGATGGACTTGGAGTCTCCATTCTGATCATTCTGATCCTCCTTGCTCACATTGAAATGATTGTTTGTTTGGGGTCTTCTGATGCCTGATACCTGATTCTATTGACATTTCATGATCACACAAGCTGGTGTGCTTCCTCCATGTGGACTTTGTTACCTCCCTTCTAGATGGCTGTTTATCTAACTTCAAACCTGTAAGACCCCAGATGCTATACCTTGTTATACACTTTGTACTCACACCTCTATCCCTATCACTATATATTCATATATTTACATATGTACATGCCTATGTTTATAACTCTATAAATGTGTTGGCCTCCTTCTTATTCCAAGAGAAATTCTTGACAGCCCTTATGGGAGGCCTCAGAATCTGTTCTTACTCCTATTTAAACTACAAAATGAGAAAGATCTGGGGGAGGGGAGGGAAAGTTCGGGATAGAGCAAGATAAAGTTGGAAGTAGTAATTAACAGGATTCTGTGTGAGTCCCATCCTGCTGGATCTGAACAAGAGGGTGGATCTCACTATCAGCAAGTCAACAGTGCTGCAGATCACACTGTTGATCACCATGAATGTCTTTCATCCAGAAGACCACTTTGACATCAAGAATGACAGAGGAGCCACAGCAGCAGAACAGTCACCAGGTTTTGATACAGGACTGTGACCTTCCCAACTCACAAAGCAAGTAAAACTGAGTGTTTTGACACTTCTAGCTGCTGTGTGGAGTGGATGTCTCTAAGAATTTGATGAGAAAATCTGGATGAGATATGATCAATTGATCCCTCTGGCCATAGATTTTTAGGTGCTATATTATAATTCTAGACTCTATGTCTGGGGTTATGATCCAATTTTGCAGGAAAATCTCTGCTAAGGTGAGAATAAGCCCTGAACTTAGTATAGAATGTGAACCAAGTCACACCCCTTGTGTCCTTGGGGTCTGCTAAAAGACAAAAACCACACCTTCTTCAAAGCCATCTGTATAAGCATATTCTGGCTGAAGCTTAGTGGAATAGGGTGTCTCTGAGTGTTTAATTCAGGGAGCTGTGCTCACTGACTCATGGAGCAGGAACTGAATGCCTTTGGCTTAAAGCTAACAGTGGAATGGCATGCCCTTGGCATATTTCTTAGCAGCTCTGAGAAGACTTTATGACATGTCTTAAATGAAGAACTCCATCTTGACCTTCCTTACCTGCATTGTAACCTTTTAACTTCCTTAAGAAGCCCCTTCAGCATGATTATTGCCTGTCAGTTATGTGTAGTCATTGCAATGAATTATGGAACCTAGCAATAGAAGTAACAGATGCTGTGCATAGGACAGAACAGAATGCAACTATGAGTCTTTGTCTGAACAAATATTTCACTTTGATGTTCTCCCTGGCTTTACTATGTTATAAACGTAAGCTGTGTGATATTTTTCTATATTTATTAAATTTCACAATGTTCTATTGTTTTAAATTGCATTACAAATAGTATAGCCCTAAGTAAAAGTAAAACAACTTCAGCCTAAACTTCCTCTTCCTTTATTCATTCATTCATTTGGTCATTACTTAATCAACACATGCATTTGATCCCAAAGAGTATATTATGCCCAGCAATAGCTGGGGTTTCAATTTTGAATAAAAAGAAACCCAGATCCACCTATGATCCATTAGAAGAGTCCCAAGAGAAAGCAGAAGAATAAAACCCAGTGAAATAATGATAAGATAGGGAAAGAACTGGGTGCTGTGAATGTACATGAAAAGGGGAAAAACACAGAAACCTGATATTCATTAAACATTAGTTAGAGGAGAATCATCAAATATTGGGTCTGCAGCATTTAAAGTAGCCATTAATATTAAGTGAATGAATGTGCTTTGAGAGAATATTTGTTGTTGCTGTTGCTGCTGTTGCTGTTGCTGGGTACCTTTGTGTCAGCTTCCAATCAGAGCAACTATCGAAAACTGCCCAGTCCTGCATCATCCTCACAATTATTGGTATGTCCATTGCTGCAATCACTGAGTCTATCCATATTATTAAGGTTTTCCTCTTTTATTTCCACAACCTCAATGTTGCAAAACATGATGCACTTTTAAAATGTAATATTAATCAGGGGTTAATACATTTATCATTTAACACTTCAATCACATCAAGCAGTGTTGTGCAATTGCCAGCACAATCTTTAATTTTTACTTTTAGTTTATTTTAATCATGTTATTGAGAGCTCTTATAGCTCTTATAACAATTCATACATCCATTGTGTGAAGTACACTTGCACATTTATTGTCATCATCCTTTTTAAAACATTTTCTTTCTACATGAACCAGCTCTTCATTTTTTCCTCCCTCTCTCAACCTTCCACTCTCCTGAACCCTTGATAAATTGTAAATTATTATTTTCATATCCTACACCATCTCTTCACCCATGGTTCTGTTGTTCATCACCCTGGGAGGGGACAGTGGTAATGCATTGATCACTGCAATCAGTTTCCCCTTTTTACCCCCACACTCATGGTATTGCTAAACCCATTATTATTCCTAAGGGCGTTATCTGTCCTGGATTCCAAGTGTTGAGAGTTCTTATCTGTACCAGTGTATATGTTCTGGTCTTGCCATATTTGTAAGGTAAAACTGTGTCGTGATAGTGGGGGAGAGGAAGCATCAAAAAAATAGAGGAATGCTATTTGTGTAGTCAGTGCTATACTGAGCTCTGCGTGATTCATCCCTTCCTTGTGACCTTTCTGTGAGGAAATGTATAATTGTCTACAGAAGTGCTTTGCATCTCCATTCAATCTCTCTTCATTATATGATGGTTTGGGGGGAGTCTTCTGATTGCCTGATGTCTGATCCCTTTCAATACCTCGTGTTCACACAGACAGGTGTGTTTCTTCTATGTGAGTTTTCTTGCTGCCCAGATAGATGGCTGCTTGTTTATCTTCAAGTCTTTAAGACCCCAGCTATATCGTTTAATAGCTGGACACAATCAGCTTTCTTCATCACATTTGTTTATGCACTCATTTTTATCTCCAGCCTCATGTCAGGAAGGTGAGCATCACAGAATGCCAGCTTATTGCAAGAAAGTTTTCTTGCATTGAGAGAGTACTTGAGTATGTGAATATCTGTGTGCTACTTTAATATTTAACATATGTACATGGATCTGTTTACATAGTTATATATTAACACTTCTACATACATATGTGCCTTTATTTATACCTCTATAAGTGTCATTTACCTCCTAATTCTTTCCTCTATTTCCTTGCACTTTCCTCTTGTCCCACTATCATGTTTGACTTTCATTCGGCTTTCAGTAATTCCTCTCGGCTACACTGTACTTGACCAAACCTTATATTCTACACCCTCCTCACCATCAATTTTAGATAACTTGTTGTCACTTTGCCACTGGGTTTAGTGGCTCCCCTCTTTTTTTCTCCCATCTCCCCTTCTCCCGTGTTCCCCAAGAACCATCAGTTCCATCGTTTGCTTCTCAAGATTGTTTATCCTGCCCTTCTTATATAGATAGAATGGGCAAAAAAGTCTATATGTAGTTTAGGTCTATCTGTTGACCTTTATAAATACTTTCTAATCAAGTCTGATGAGATGCCAAGCCCTGCTGCAGAAGTCTATTTTTGGGATTACTCAGGGATTTGTTGTTCTGGATGAGTGCCCTTCATGCTTCACCCCGGAGTGGGGGAGTGTAATGGGGGGTGGTAAAACAGAGCACAATTCCCACAATGTATCTTCAATGTTGTTCCTCATAGTGCTATGGGTCAGTGAGAGGACATCTTGTCTCATGGTAGACCCAACCCTATAATCCTCTCTGTATGTTGACTGTCCTGATCAGGAATATCATTCTTAAGCCTTGGTGGGCCATAATAAGGCTCTCTCTCTCTCTCTCTCTCTCTCTCTCTCTCTCTCTCTCTCTCTCTCTCCTTCCCTCTTAGTTTGCTTCTGTGTGTTCTGACCTGACACCCACACCCACACCCAACATCCCCCAGCTGTATTGTCAGTCAGTGTGCATTCTTCTGGGGAAAGAGTCCATGTATCTGGGATAGGGGCAGGTCCCACAGACCTCTCTGTTTGTTAACTGCTTCTTCCTGCCCGTATGTTGCCTTCAGGTCTTGGCGCACCACGCTAAGGTGTGGTCCCTCTCTCCCTTTCCTGGTCATGACCTTGCCAGAAGTGTCTCCAAACATTCTTTAGCTTTCTGGACTCCTTAACATTGTCTCCCTTTTACTCACCCCCATCACCACCACCACTGGACTCCCCACCCTACCCCACACATACCACATGAAAATCCTTATTCTATTGCTGTCCTTATGAATTTCTTAATTCTGTGCTTTATATACCCCCAAACATGTACACAACTTCAAGAGGATGGCCCTCAATGGCATAACACTGCTGAAAAAAATCCTAATATGAATAAACTAAACAAAAATACTGAAAATCAGATCAGGTCTAGCCTGCATCAGAAGAGAGATCAAATGACAAATTTCAACTGTCCTGGTCAGGCTTCCCCCTTTGATCTTTATGCTCATCTAGCCAGTCCACTCTGTTTAGTAACCGCTTTCCTCTGGTACCTATTATGGATACAGCGAGATCATTGGAGACTTATTTTCTTGTAGTTCCCACAAATCATCTTGGCCTCCCACTGTCATCCACAGTCTTCCGCAAATTGGTTTCTCACAATGTAGGCTCTAAAACGAATTCCTCCTTCAACATCAGATTATATCATTTACATGGATGACTGATGATGGCTTGCATCTTCCATGTGAACTTCTCACATGGACATCTCACTTAGATGGCTATTGGAGACAAATCTTTAAGATGCCAAATTCTATTTAACTGATACCAGCCACCATCTAATTTCTTCACATTTTGCTATAGCACCCACATCTTCTGTGTTCCCTTCCTGAGGGGTTGTATTAAGCAAGGTCATGATGTAAGAACTAATTGTTTAAAGCTGAAGCTAGGATTTAGTGTGAGCCCCAAACCCATTCTTGGATCTGTGCTTTTTGTTGCTGCTGCTGTTTTTTTATCTGGTTGTTTTTTTTCCTTTCAAAATTTCCTTACTAATTTATGATAGAGAGTCTTATCAATCATCCCCCGGGGGTATAACAATCTTCCATTAATATTCTCTTTGATTAACCCCTAGTACTAATTTTTAAGGCCTGTTGAGGAAGAAAACTGAGCCAATGTAGATTAGCTCCATATCGAAACACCTGAATTATCCACTTGTAAGAATCAACCCTTTAGTGGTTGGATGGTATTTACATAAACAATATGGTGAGTGGTGAGGGAAATTTACAATAATCACTGAGAGAGGCAGACACAGGTATACCAGAATAATGCATATCTTAATACGGCCTATAGGGCATTGATATAGCCAGGCCATGTTCGTCCAGCTTCCCACAGTTCAACAGTCTTGGTAGAGTTATCTTCCACTTGCTGACACTGTATTTTCTGACCAAAGCTTCAAGTTACAAGCATGTCTCAGGTAGAGTCCAGTTCTCCCAGTGAAACTTTTGCATCAGATCTCATTGATGCAGCCTCTGGAGTGTGCTGTGCATTGTGAAGGTCCAGGACTCAATCCCAGTGTTCCACAGCACCTGGGCTGGGTCCCCAGGATATACCCAGAAACCCAGGTCGATATGACACAGTCAATGCATATTTTCCAAGTTCACTCCCTGCCTGGGGTGCCCCAAAGCATATTCAGTCATTGAACCCCCAACTGGAAGTAGATCCTTCTGCTTTTCCTTCCAACAGACATGCATGTGTGTTCCCCCAAATGCGTTCACTCTCTTTCCCTTCTCCTGGCTTGTTTTTCCATCAGGATGCATCCTCCCTCTGGTAGGGCTGTCTTGGTATAACTCATTATAGCTTTCAATGGCAGCCACTCAGTACACAACATCCTTTTCCCCTCTGTTACTCTGGGTAGACTAGAGAAGCAAATCCATACATATAGATACATATAGAAACGCATATATGTATCAGACAGAGTTTTCTATAAAGGGCAATTGTACCTTAAGAAAGCATCTCAATTCAGTCCAGTCTAAGTCCATAAGTTTGATATTAGCACATATATCCCATATTTCAGTCTTTAAAGTCCTAATCAGACTCATGAAACACATACAAGGATGTTGAAGGCAGGACTATCACTGGTCAGTGAAATCCAGTCAGTAGAAGAATCTCAGTGCAGGCAGGGGTTTCCACATGGTTCTTCCAGTTCTGAGGCCACTGGGTCTATCAGTGTAGTGACATCTGTCTTGTCAGTAAAGTGTCTCCCAGGGAATGGCCCAGGAAAGAGAAGCCTTCCACCTCAAGGAGAAAAAAGCATAGTTTTCCCCGAACCCTCAGGGGTAGGCCATTCCCATAGAGGCCTCATTGGCTGGGACCACATTGACTAGACTAGACTCCACCCCTTCACTTTAGTCCTCTCAAGTCCCAAATTGTCACCAGATAATGTAACTACTACACCTTTCCTTGGCCATTTGAAGCCAGTTGACGCAAGGCACCCTCTCACACTTACCTAGAAGAGATGCTGCATGGTTCCTTGGCACCAGTCAGGCTCTCTCTCTCTCTACACACACACATACACACACACACACACTGTCCCAGCCAGGAGATTGGTTGTCCCTTCTGCTGCTTGGTCCTACTGCAGTGAATCCATATAATATTTTTCTTATTAAGATTGACTAACTTCATTTAGCATATTTTCTACCAGATCCCTAAAGTCTTGAAGTGTTTCATAGCTTCATCACTGCTTTTTTAGGGGTGCGTAGTATTACATTGTGAGGATGCAAGGTGGCACTTCCAAAAGACATGGAATTGCACTGGGCAGAGTGAAGCTTTCACAGTATGCATTTTTTTTCCTGCTGGACAAACATCGAGCAACTTACTCTGAGTTAGCCTAAACAGTGGCACTGCCTAGAAAGATTCTCTCTGATAATGGTGATTTTTTCTTGTAAGGTCAGTTTGTTCATGCCTTGTTTTTTCGCGATGGTCAATTTAAAAGAATAGCATGCAACTGTGAAATTTTGTTTCATGCTCTGGAGAAATGCCATAGAAACTTCTGTGATGTTGAATACAACTTACAAAGACAATGTGCTCGGCAGGGCATCTTTAAAGAAAAAAAACCCAGGGTATCATATATATGTGTATGTATGTATGTGTGTATATGTATATATATATTAGATGATAGATAGATAGAAATAGATATAGATATATATCGAGAGAGAGAATAGAACAGTTAGTGCAGACAGAGTAATCCGTTCAGTTCAAATCACTTTCATCAACAGTTAATATACTGAAAGTCCTTCGACGTTCAGGAACTATTGGTCAAGGTCAAGAAAACAGGGAAGTCTTCCCTCAAGCAAGACAGGCAGAGGCTGCCCACAGGAAGTAGAAGCGGGGTGAGCCAGCAGCATGGGAGGTTAGTCTGGCTCACAGGACGTACTACATGCAGTTGAGACGATGAACTATCTCAAGCGGGAGCACACTGCTCTGAGAGCCAAGGAAGAAGAAAGGGAAGGCTCTTGGAAAGCCCTTTATCTTGTTTCCCTCCAATCAAGCTGTGACCAGAATAGACTCCACACACATCTTCCTATTGGCTTACTTAGCACTATAAACCTATCACAGACAGCTCCATGGGGAAAACAAAAGTATATGAAGGATTTTCTTCTTTCAAAAAAGGTGAAATATTTGTGGATGACGAATCTCATTTTGGATGCCCAGCGACTTCCTGAACACACGATAAGGTTGCAGTACATTTGGAGTTCAATCCAGCAGGTCAGACTGTTAATCAAGCTTTATATTTAGAGATCTGAAAAGATTGGTTAACAGTGTGTGACAAAAGAAGCCTGATTTGTTGTAGATGGGGGGCTGGTTTTGCCACCAT
>PVJH01042671.1:0-14141 GCA_004026705.1 Nesogale talazaci
CCCAACCCCTGTTCCTGCCTCTCCAGGCTCAGGCATCTTCAAGAAGAGGGATGACCTGCTAAGCTACAAAACACCTGAACTTCAAAGTACCTGCCTTTAGTGTTTCCCAGAACTTACTTTACCCAGCAGATCATACTTCTCAGTATTGTTTCATAGGGATGAGAAGACCCCCACATGGGCAGAAAACAGTTTTCCTCTCTCTAGCATTGCATCCTGGCAACTGCAGCACTAGAACCTTCTCTTCCCCTTTACAATCCACCTGCCTTCACCTCAAATCATGTATCTATCCCACCGTCCCAGTTCCAGGCACGATGTCTCTAACCTACAATAACCCTAATCTGCAAGACCTGCCAGGAAGCTCAAGATATCTCCGCCCCCTCTCTACTCTTCCTCCTCTCCTAAGAGGAATTTTCCCTTAATAAAGCCACCATTTGCTTCACAACTTTGTCTGAAATTTGTTTCAATTTGCCTCTCCGCTACTTCATAACTTCAGTAATTTTGCTACTATCATGAATCATAATATAAATATCTGATATGCAAGATGTACTTTCATTGCTACAAATGGAACATAATTAAAGCATAGTGATAAATCACAAAACAGTATGTAATTATAGATTGTGAAAAATTATTTTTGGCTGAGCCCCAGTGGCTTAGTGGTTGTGCGCGGGACTGCAGCCCACTGGGATGGAGGTTCAATTCCGGCTCCCAGGAGCAAAGGCTGGGCCTCCTACTCCCACCACCCGAGGGCAGTGATGCCTAAAAAAAAATTAAAAAAAATTATTTTTAATTACAGATAATTGAATTTTTTTCTTGAAGCATGGCATAGCATGGGTAACAGGTTTCCTACCAGGTACTCCTATGTGGGCAAATCTGCATTTGAGTGAACCTGCTTGAGATGAATAGAGGTGCAGTATCTCAGTTCCTAAAGCCATTGGAAATGTGTGTTTTCTGGTAGTCCTAGGTGACCCCGGTGAAAGTGTCGTTTGATGTCCAGAGGGGTTGTGCCCCACAGATTGAGAACTGCTGTCCTATGAGGTCACTGTGAGTCAGAAATGACTTGATGGCTGTTTGGCTTTGAAAGAGCTTTTTGGACTGCTTTTTCGAGGTATCTTTTTAGTAAACTCTTTCTGTTCAAATCATTTCTCTGGAGGTATTCTGAATGTTTCCCCTCCCCTAAAATCTTTCTTTCAAGTAAAACAAGAATCAAAGGTGGAAGAGGCTTGAAATGCTGAGCCTTCTCCAGATATCAGTCTTGCCTGGGAGTGCTCTTGAAGAGTGACTGACTGTGCTGCTGTTCATAGTCAGAAACCAGGACAGACTCAGAACTGCATCAACTAAAACAGAATGAGACCCCGGGCCTTCCTCATGGTCCTTATTATGCCCATTGTATCAGCCACTGTGTGACCATGCCTCCTTGAGAGTTTGTGTTTCTTAGTGACATTCTATTTGACCAAGCATGCTGTCCTTTCTCAGAGATTAGTCTAGCCTTATAATATGTCAAAGATATGTAAACTATGTGTGACAGTCTTGCCATCTTTGCTTTTAGGGA
Organism: Nesogale talazaci; assembly: GCA_004026705.1. Classification (NCBI taxonomy): domain Eukaryota; kingdom Metazoa; phylum Chordata; class Mammalia; order Afrosoricida; family Tenrecidae; genus Nesogale; species Nesogale talazaci. The sequence continues at coordinate 1,550 of PVJH01042671.1, forward strand.
ACATTCTCGCTGTATGTCTTACTAAACATTTATTTGTTCCTTTGACAGTGTGAGGTCATTTCATTATTCTTTTTCAACACCTTATTTCAAAGGCTTCAATTTATACTTGCTTTCCCATATTCATTATTCAACTTCCACACGCATATGAAGCAATTGAGAAAATATCGCTTAAGTCAGGCACACATTTTCCTCAAAGTGACAACCTGACATTTCAAAAATTTGAAGCACTGGTTCTCAACCTGTGGGTCACAAATCCTTAGGGGGTCAGGTGACACTTTCCTAGGAGTTGCCCAATTCATAGCAGAGCAAACTTAAAGTTATGATAGAAATGAAAATATTTTTATGTTTTGTATGTGTGGGTTACCACAGCATGAACTGTATTAAAGGGTCGCGGCATTAGGAACATTGAGAACCACTGATTTAAAATACATTGCAATAGGTTTGCCCCCAAAATGTCCTTTCACTGCTGCTTCCATGACAATGATTGTGGATCCAAGCAAAATTAAATCCTTGACAACATCACTCATTTTTCCACCTACTGTCATACCTATTGCTCTATTTCTGAGAATATAGGTTTTTTTACATTAAATTATAATCTATACTGAAGGCTGGAATCCTTGATATTTATTGACAAGTTCTTCAAATCTACTTCACTTTGAACAAGCAAGGTTGTGTCATCGGAATACCATAGGGACATAAGCTTTTCTCCAACTCTGGTGCCACATTCTTCTCCATAGAATCCAGCAAGCTAACAAAATCTAATAAATATAATGGCAGTATACAACTTTGAAAGACACCTTTCCTGTGTTTAAATCATGCATTCTCCCCTTGCTTTATGTCAAGGACTGCTTCTTAGCTAATGTACAGGTTCTACACAAGAAAAATGAAGTTCTCTGAAAATAGATTCATGTTATAGAGTTTGACTTAAACTGGGGTCCTGGTGAGCATGGCTCAGAAATGCATGATTTAAATCATTACATCACAATGTAGTCAGATAGTCGAACTAGTCTCCATTTACAGGAAGCAATCCCATAAAATTTTATAATCTGAAATCGTTGTGTATACCAGTAGTGAACCTTTCCTTATTTCAGCTACACTTATGAATTGGTTTGCACTGATCATGATTGTGTAATGATTTTATTTTCTTTCCTTTTTATAAAATACAAGTATTCATAGCTGAAGTTGTTGACTTACAAACTTTCATGGGGGGAGAAATATATTCATAGGGTTATAAAATTAAGGTATAGATGTTACTTAAATGCAATTGTTAGACCAAAGAATTGTGTACATTTAAAAAAAGAATTATGTTTAGGTGACAATTTGGCAAAGAGGAAATTCAGAGATAGTTAAGTTTATGGTGCCAACCTGGCAGATAAACATATGTGGGATTAATTGAAATGTGGAAAGATAATTGACTCAGTGAGCCTCGTGTTTCTAATTCTCAAGTCTCTTGCTTTCTGAAGGCCAGATCATGGTGCTGCTGCCGTGGCCAATTTACTGCTTCAGCGGGCAAGGTTTGCATCCTGCAATATCTCCCTGAGGAGAAGCCACATGAGCTTACCCTGATGCAGCCCTGAGTGCTGGAGCAGCCACATGGAGACCCCACCAGCACTGAGAAGCTTACATGCTCACTGATTAGGCTTTCCTCCTGCACTAGATGTCATTGCAACTTTTTAAATTGGAGTCGGACATATGGGTCAATGTTGGACTTATGGGCTTGGAAAGCACTGGGTTGGCATGCTTTCTTAATGTACACTTACCCTCTATATAATTTTTTTTCTTACATATATGAGTTTCTGTAGACTTGTTTCCCTAGTTTACCATGAGTCAGCAGAAGTTCATTGGCTTCATGCTTGCATATTCCCTCATTTGAAAAAATAGTTTCTGTGTATTTTATCTTTGTCCTATTTAAAATTTAATAAATAGTGATTATAGAAAAATAAACAATAAGACTAATAGGAGTTTGGAGGAAAAGTCTTGGAAACAAAAGAATATATTAGAACTTTTCTTGGTTCTCTCAGTCATACTAGTATTAGAAGGGTTGCAGATCACACCAGATGGCACAGAATTGGTGACTCCAATATGACTGTCTATAAAATTCTGAAGCAATATTTTATCACAACTTAATAATTTTATTAAAATATATCTGATGTTAGTAACAACACTGAAGTATTTTTCATGAGCCTAAGTTCAGTGTGCCCTTATACCCACAAAGGCAAAGCTCTACTAATCTATGTTTTGTACCTTCTAATTTGCTCTGCCTTCAAGTAGCTGACAGTTTGTTGTGCTGTGCTAGCACATCTCTGATGGCTATAAGGCATCTCGCTGGTATTTCAAAAACCAGCAGGATCACCTAGCATGGTCAGCTTTCAACAGAGCTTCCAGACTAGAACAGGCTACCAGGAAGGAACCAGGGGTCCTCCTACACTGGCCTGTGGGCCACATGCAGCCTGCTGAAGATATTTATCTGGCCCGCTGGGTGTTTCACCCCCTTCCCTGCCCCCCCGCTGGGTGTTTTTGCCCCGGCTGCCTGTCCTAATTAGCAGGCAACTCATCCTGGATCTGCAGTAAATTTGCTCATAGTTTTTGTCTGTTTGTTTTGTTTCTGTTTATTTTTTTCACTATAATCTGGCCCTCCGATGGTCTGAGGGACAGTGAACTGTCCCCTTATTTAAAAATTAGGAGAGCCCCTGGTATAGCCTGTCCACTTCTGAGATATTAGTCATTGGAAATTTCATGGATAACATGAAAACACTGTGAGATACTAAACATCTTATGAGTAGTAGAAACAGAATATTTTCAGACACTGGTGCCAGAAGATAAACCCTTTGGTTGGATGGCATTCAAAATATGACTGAAGAAGAGCTGCCTTTTAAAAGTTGAGTCTATCTTCAAAAGTGGATAGAATAAATCTTGCGGAAATAAAGCCTGTGGTATCTTCAACTCCTGGCAGCGTACAAATCAAAATAAGAGAGAATACAGATGCAAAAATCAATCAGAATTTGGAATGCACAAAATATGAATCTAGGAAAATTGGAAGTTGTCAAAAAATGAAATGGAATGTGCAAAGATCAATATCCTGGGTACTCCTGAACTGAAATGGTATCAGTTATTTTGAATCAGAAAACCACAAGTTTTAATTATGCTTGAAATTACTCAAGAAGAAAGGTTTATACTCAGTCAAAAAGGACATTTAAATATCATCTTAAAATACAATGATTCCTATAATAGAAAACTATATTTCCACGTAAAAGGAAATTCAATCAACATAACTATTACTCAAAATTACAGACCAAGCAAAAAGGTTTGTGATGCAGAAGTTGAAGGGTTCAACTCTCTTTGGTTTGCAATTTATCAAAAATGCAATCAAGAAGCATTGATAAGTATTTGTAATTGGGATGGAAAAGTCATAAACAACGTGGAACCAATAGCTGTTGGGAAATATGATGCTGACAGAAACAAAGCAGGAGTTTGCATGATAGGATTTTTCAAGGTCAAAGACTTTTCATCACAATACCTTTTTTGTTTTGCTTTATTTATTATTTTTTTCACAAATACCTTTTTAGCAGCACAAAATTATCACTGTCCAAATGGGCATATCCAGATTAAAAATATAGAAATCAAATTTAATGTAAAGGAAACCAAAATTGTCACAACTAACACTGTAGATCATATGATAAATGAAGAAAAGATGACAAGCTTCATCTGTGCACAATCAGTGCTCATGGAAGCAGCAGTGAAGAGATCAAACCATGTGCTCCATTGGGGAAATCTTCTGCGACAAACCTCTTTCAAGCCTTGGCAAGCAAGGCTGTTATTTTGAGTCCTAAGGTGCACCTAATCAAAGGCAGGGTATTTTCCTTTGCCTCATATGCATGTGAATTTTTGACTGTGAATACAGAATACTGGAAAGTTAATGTATTTGACTTAGGGTGCTAGCAAAGGACATTGGAGATGTTATAGAGTGCAGAAAAAATCAGTCAAATCAATTGAGAAGAGGTACATGTAGCATGCTTTCAGGAGGCATAATGGGGAGACTTCTCCCCTGCTTTGGACATGTTGTCAAGAAAGACCGATCTCTGGTGAAGCACATTGTGCTAGGGCCGGCTGCCCTGAGAAACAAATTCAGTGGCACTCATATATGTGAGAGAAAGATCTTTAGATCCAGAAGTCAGGAAAACATCTAATCCCAGTCCATAAGTCCAATTATTCAAGTCTGTAAGTTCCTCTTTAAAATCACAAAGTCACATGCTAGACTGCAGGAAGTTCTCAGGTTCGTGGGTGCAAAGTCATATAGATGCAATGTTTGAGCCTCTGGCGGCAATTGGGCTCAGCCAGCAGGAAGGTGAAAGCAGAGAGAGAAGGAGAAGGGAGATTCCTAGGGCCATCCTTAGGAGAAGGCCATGGCAAGAAGTCCCCATCCAATGGTGACCCAATTGACAGGCTAACTTCCACTCCTACAATTTTATCTTCAATTTTACATCATTACAGACATCAGCAAAAAAGAGAAAGACCCTGAGCAAGGTATATTAACACTGTTATAACAAGAATGGACTCAAATATAGGAACAGTTGTAAGAATTGTATAGGATCACACAGTGTTCGTTCTGCTGTATATGAGGCTACTATAAGTGATTATTATTCTTGAACCATGTGTTTTTATCTTTACATGCTATTTTAATTTAAAAGTGTAAATTTAATTTTGCTACTATACCACTCTTACTACCATGGCATTCAGTAATACACAAAAATTGCAATTTGTATGTAATATTAGTATGCAACATCTCTTACTATGGGTTCTGTTTTGTCTGGGAGGGGAGGTTGTCCCATTGGAGAAAATGGGAAAATGGATATGGGTTATCATTTAGTGTGATACTAAGCATACAGATGCCATTTATGTAACCTACAATGGATCAATTGTAAGATTTTCAGATTAGCAATGATACTATAACCAGGGTCTTAGATTATGTGAGGATGAATAAAACTTTTCCTAAAAGAAGAGTTTTCTATTTGTGACTTTCTGTCACCAAAATTCTGTGTAAATATGTCAATTGTGAATGTAATAAAACAAGAAAAATTAAGAATAACAGAATATATTCTATATTCACTACCACTCAAAATTGATTTCCATTAAGGCTAATAATATTTTAGCATGTTAATAAATTATATTTATATATTGTTTTGGGTTTGGGGGGGGGGCTTGTGTTCAGTATCTTTGGTATGTGAATGTTGTTCATTGTGTTCCCAAAAGTTTTCTTTCCCATTGCTCTATATTGTAAAATCCATAAACTTTTATAATACAGTGCTATAACTTACCCATTACACTATAGATAATTGTGATATTTCCCCCATCTGGGTTCCTCTCATTAGTGCGGCAGAAATATGTAGTTCTGTATTTTTAATTAATGCATGCTTGAATTTCAGTTGAGTATATCTGGGGATAAAGTTATTGCCAGTAGCTACTGGTGAAAAGTTTTCTAAAGCATTATAAATATTTATATACTCAAGGGAATTGTTAGAGATTCTACTTGCTCTATGATATTAACTACATCTTTTGAATTTTAGCTATTTAATGGGTAGCTATTAGTACATCATTAGGCTTGAATTTTCATTCCCTTCATGACCAAAGAAGTTGAGTAACTGCTCTTTAAATGCATTATTTACTATCTGAATAGCCTTAAGTTAATTGCCGGAGTCTGTTTATTTACATGAAATTAACATTAGAAGTTATTTATAAAATAAAAATATTTTATAAACTATAAGTAATATACATAATTTCTAATTCATTCCTTCACATATTACTCTCATGTCCTCAAATAGAGTTTATGAATTGCATGTACTTTAAAGAGTGATTTATTTATAGAATCTTTTTATTTACTTCAATACTTTGATGACATGCTGATGCAATTTCTCAGAAGACATCATTTAAAATGTACAATTAAGTCTAAGATTTCATCAGATTTCTTTTCATGTTGTGTAATTTTCAAATTAAAAATAGAATATGAACATGCTATTAAGCCACACCATGTATTTTAAAAGCACTTACTTCCCTCTTGGCTTTATATTACCTTGATGTTATATTAGTTGGTTTACTCTTAAGAAAACCAACAAAAACCTAAAAAAGAGCAAAACAATTGCTCTCAACTAGGTACAGACTCATGACAATGCATATAGGTAAGATGAGAATGATCACAAGGGTCTCAATAGATGGTTTCCAGGTGTAGATTAACCAATTTTTCTTCTAAGATACATTTTTCATCCCAACATGTTTGCTATGAAGTTGATTATAGCTCTTAGCAAGAAACAGGGTAGTATTGAACTGCAACTCGGGGTTCCATGTCTGTAGCCTTGAGAGGAACAGATGACACATCTTTCTCATGTAGAGAACCATCTCATCATGATGGTTAGCAGCCAGTAACTTAATCATTCTACCAGGAAGGTGCTTTGCCTCTGCTATTCTCACTGCCATTGAGTTGATTCTGATTAACAACCACAGTACTGTACAAACCTACTTCTGCTACCATTTTTCTATAAAAATTGCTTAAACTCCCTTATAAAATAATTTTAATCTTGAGTGTTTATTTTATTTTTATAATGTTGATTTTATTGCTATTTCTTCTTTGAATAGGAACCAGATACAAGTTCATAATCTTTTCCAGAATTTATTTCTTAGTAAGTAGCTGGTTAAAGAAAACAGCTTGACACATTTTGGGTTGAGTAAATACATATGTAACAAAAACTTGACATTTCAATAGCCTTCAGACAATTCAGTGAATGAAATTAATACATTCAGCATGTCAGCATGTTCCTTTTTGGTCTTTATAATGGCACAGTATATTTGAATAAAGCTTTTCCAGGAGTGCTTTTTCACAGAATTTGAATTCTTTTAAATGCCATCTAGAGTTACAAAGATGTTTGTGTGTGCTTTTTCATTTATTAATTTGATAATTCTGTTGATTAGATCTTTTTTATATTAACTGATGCTTTTATCTGACTTTGTTAAAATAATAAGTTAACCCATCTCTGTAATTTTGTATTATTTACATATTATTTCGACTGTGTCATTTGTTTTGCTAACTGTATCAAATGTGCTAAACTTGTCAAAATCTGCTAAGGTTTTCTAATGGCAGGCATTTGTAGAATATGTATAGGAATGGTTTTTAGGAATATGGCCTCAGGATGCAAATAAAATAATCTTGGGTTAGCCTGAGTTAAATGATCTCTGAGCATTAAGCATAGATTCATCATTCAAGCATTAAGCATAGATTCATCATTCAGTGTTTCAGCTGAAGAGGTTAGTTGAGGATTCAATAGTTTATTAGGCTAGTTGGCTAAAATATAAGTTCTAAGATGGCCACACTAGGTCAAATTAAAGTACCAGACTGACCTTGCTATACCATAGAAGGAGACATCCAAAAGCTTAGAGAAATTGTGATGTTGACAATCTTCACAGATGTACAAAGAGAGTAGTACCCCAAGAACACACATTTTAACAAAACTATATGAAACAAATTTGTGAAGGAGCCCAATATAAATTTGTATGTCACTAAAGAGTCCAAGTCCATTTAAATTTAACTTTTTCTCCTTCTTTATCTACTCTGACCAATATTTAAAAGTGAGAGTTAAACAAATCTGGAGATTTTTTTTCTTATGAAGCATTTTTTAAATTTTTTAATTAAATTCTTTATTTTTCGTCCCTGAACCCTCTACTTTCCCTCTCTCTGCTCACACCCTAGTCCCTGCTCTCCCTATAGACATCAAAATAGTGTTTATTGGCATATATAGCCAAATTTTATCTTCTTTGTTTTTCCTTTAAAAATTGTAATAAATAATTATCTTTATAAGATGATGTGCTAGTCTGAGTTGACTAGAGTAACAAAATCATAGACACTCATGTATGTACAAGGAAAAGCTTATAGAAAGAGTAACTATATATTGAGAAAAAATTCCAGCCCAGTCCAAATCAAGCCCCTAAGTCTAATATTAGCCCATATGTCCAATACTTTTCTATAAATCCCTCTTTAGACTCATGCAGCCATATGATAATGCCTAATGCAAGAAGCCACAGGCCAATGGGTGGAAAACCTTGTGGATCCAGTGGTGGTTGAAGAAGCATCTTAGTGCTGGTAGGGATCTCCATGTGACTTTTCCAGCTTTGAGGACTCTGGGCTGCATTAGCATAGCTCCATCACGTTCAATGTCAGTAATGTCTTGCATGGATATTTCCTTCCTTCAGCAAACTTTTCTCTCCTTAGTCTCCAAATGAGACCATTGATCTGCAATCTGATTGACACTCTAAACTCCACTCCTTCACTCATAAGTCCAAAATAGACAAAGAGATTATGTAATTATCACAGGCCACTCCTTGTCAAGTCAACACTTTTATGCAACGCTTTAGCCATATATAAATTTCAGAAAATATTAAAATCACATCTGTACCTAATAGGGGAAAAAAAACTTGCTGCATACAATTCAATATGTGTCATAGCCTTATTTAAGCATCATATTCTATGAATGAACAAAAGAAAAATATTCAATATTTATGTGCACATGTACATCTTAAGCCTATAAACATATTGCTTTGAAAATATTCCCCCATCTATGAAAGTTTGTGAGCCAACCACCTCATGCTTTATTCACCACATTTTGGGTATCCAGTTTCTGTGCTGTCCACTTACATAAAACCTGACTCTCTTGGGAGACAATCATATTCATTGATATGCAGAATTTTCATTACAGTTGGAACTTTGTGGGTAAGTATCCATAAGCAAATGTAAAACATAGCAAGGCAAACATAAAATTAGCAGTAATAAGCACCATTTCACTAGCTCAAAATTTTTCTCTTCATCTGGTTGGGTTCTGATCCAATCAATATGGGCTGCCTTGTTTAGTCTCACCAGGGTGCCCATTGTTCCCCTTTCATTTAGACCATGGATCTGGCACAAGTTCTCTATAACCCCAGCACTCATGGGCTAGATTATGCCATAGGTTCAGGTTCCACACAATGCTGTGAACTTAAAACCAGCCAACTTGCCCTCCTCTTCTCTTCTATTTCCTATAAACCAGGTTTATGGATGTCAGTGGGCAGACTCAACCCACTCTTTATTACTGCATTTCATTCATTTCCATTCAACAAGTGGATCCAGGTGGTCATTTAGCAAGCATTTATCATAGATAAGTAGTTTCTTCGGGGATCCAGATTTTTTCCTGCTTCTGACAAAAACCACCAGTTAGAGATTCAAAAAGTTCCCTTCTCTCCAATCTGAAACAAGTCTTTTGGCATGCAAATGTCCTTAGTACTCCAAAGCACTGGGTGGGGCTTAATATTTCTTTGCAGAGCATTCTTTGAAGGCATATCCTAACCCACTTCAAGATTCAAATTTAAGTGGCTGAAGGCAAAGATTACAAATTTTCTACTTTCAAACTTCTTGATCATAATTTTTATCAATCATTATATCAGCAATAATAAGCAGAAGAAATCAATATAGAAAAAGTAGAATCAGGCACTAATGTCGTCTTAAATAGTCAAATTCAATCCTTATTTGGCTTATTTTTTTAATTTGACATATTTTAATCTTTATCTAACCTATTCTATTGACACAAAATATGGGACTAGTCTTCTGTATTAGTCTGGGTACATTAGAGAAACAAATCCACAGAAACTCATATGTAGAAGGGAGAGTTTTATATAAAGGGTAAATGCACATCAAGGAAGCATCGCCACCACATGTTGCCGAAGCCCATATGTCCAACATTAGCCCATATGTCTGACTCCAATCTACAAAGTCCTCCTCAATTTCACAAAACATAAACAATAACACCAACTGCAGGAGGAAAGTCTAATCAGTGAATATGTAAACATATAACAACTGGCAGGGTCTCCATACAGCTGCTCCAGCACCCAGGGCTGCATTGGGACAGGCCCATTTGGCTTCTCCTTAGGGATGTTTTGCAGGAAATGAGCTGTGCAAGCTGAAGCAGGGAACTAGCCAAGGCAGCTCCATCCCGATCTGACCATCAGAAAGCAAGAGACCTGAGAACTAGAAAGTCCTTTATGAGAACTGGCCAAGCCCTTTATTACTCCGTCCTTCAATTACCCCCACATGTGTTTATCAGCCAGCATGGCACAGTAAACTGAACTTTCTCAGACTCTGATTGCATCAAGCCAGAGCCAGGCTTCCTGTCAGCCATTTTGATCTTCTGTCAACATGTTTCACTTAGCAGTTTGGAGTAATTTTGTCCCCTGAGCTCAAAATATACATTAATCACATTTGTTTTCACCATTACACACAGGAACAGCCAAAGAGTACAATCAAATCAAAGACTACAAAATAATAAAAACTTTACCCTCCCATATTATTTCCAGAAAGCAACCCAGTGCAACATGTGACCATACCTGATGTGCCACTATTCAAAGAAAAAAAAAGACCACCAGCCAGAGGTCAAACAAACCTCTAGTCCCCATCTTTGTGATTTGTTTCTCTAGTCTGCTTGAGTCAGTGAGACTCATATATGTACAAGGATGAGCTTTATAGAGAGAATAAGTGTATATTAAATAAAAGATCCCAGCCCAGTCAAGATCAATTACCTAAGTCCAATATTAGCTCATATGCCCAATACTAGTTCATAAATTCCTCTTTAAACACACACAGCCATGCAATAATGTCAAATTCAGGAAGACCACAGGTCAGTGTCTGTAAAGTATTGTGGATTCAGTGATGGTAGAAACATCTCACCACTGACCCGGGTCTCCATGTGGCTCCTCCAGCTCCCAGGACTGTGCTGAATTAGTATAGCTCCTTCAAGTTCATTGTCAGTAATGTCTTGCAGGGACATGTCCCGTCTCCAGTGAGCTATTGTCTCCTTAGCATCTCCAAATGAATCCATTAAGTTGTGACCTGATTAACAGGCTAAACGCCACCCCTTAATTCTTAAGTCTAAAATTAACAACAGATTATGTAGCTACCACAGTTGACTTAGTTTGCTAAGCATAATATTCTCCCATTTTGTTCATGTCTTGCAGTATTTAAGAAAATTGTCATTCTTTTTAATTGATGCATACATACCAAAGGATCATCAAAGTCCATCATCTCTGAAGCCTCCTGTGCTTGCTGTCTTACATCCTTCAGGCTTGCCAGTAGGAATTTCCCTAATGGACTCAAGACACTTGTCTACCTAAGGGCTGATAGTGTCCCGTGGGGAGGAGCCAAAGTTAAACCCTTCAATGAGCAGAAAAAAATGGGTGTTGTACCATAATAGTTGGTATACTAAAGTGTTGATTTGATTAGGCTGACATGCATAAACTTAAGACATTGGTTACTTAGAGAGGATTTCCCTAGAAGTGAAAGAGATTGGATGTCTACAGAATATTGACTTGAACTCTACAAGCAGAAAATTTGTGAATCAGGTGTATGACAGAGTAACTCAAAGAGTCACAACAAAATTAAAACTCCTCAGTCAATTCCCAGACATGCCAGCTCACAGGAATACCACCTCTTGAATGAAGGGGAAGCCAAGTCCTTTTGAGAAAGGACCTAATTATAACCTCTTTCTGGGACCTTCCTGGAGGACATTGATTGATGGAGGCAGATCCTCTCAATAAGCAGAAATTCGAGTGATACATCTAATTGTTCAGTTTGCTTAGAAAGAGAAGTAGTCAAATTAGTGACCATACACTGATTCATTTAGCCATTGGCTAACTGTATGGGAAAGCATTTGGAATGAGCATATCTGGAACACTGGTGACAAGAAGGTATGGAAGTGGTACATTGACATTTCTCTCTGAAAGGGAGAAAAGAAGTGAAGATATTTATGTCTCATGTGAATGCTCTCAAAGGGTCACCTCTGCAGAGGAGGACTTAAACACTGAAGTGGATAGGATAACATGTTCTGTGAAAACAGGTAATCTTGCCCAATCCCATTTTGCTTTTGTCAAAGGGGATATGGATAAAGAAGCCATGATGGGACAGGTGGAGGTTATGTTTTGAATCAGCACCATGGACTTACACTCACCAAGACAGACTTAAGAAAGACTGAGTGTCCAATGTGCCAACAGTTATACCAACACTGAGTTCAAATGTGGGACCACTCATGATGGAGGGCAGTTGGGAAGAATCAACCAGAAAATCGGGTGGGCAGGTTAATTACACAGGACCTCTTCCTATTCTGTAATCCTATTCTGTGTTTTATTCTTCCTTCAATAGACACACTCTGTATATGGATTTGCTTTCCCAACATGCAATGCTTCTACCCAAACTCCTATCCATGGCCTTGCAGAATGTTTCATCCATAGAACCAGTGTCTGGAATTACATTGCCTCACCTAACAGTAAATGAAATGTGGCATCGGATCCATAGTCGTGGAATCTTCTCTTACCATGTTCTCCATTATCATGAAAAAGCTCACTTTCTAGAATGATGCGATGGACTTCTCAAAACAACATTATGGTGCCAGCCAGGTACAATGCTTGGTGAAATGTTCTTCAAAAGGCTGCATTTGCTCTAAGCCAACAGCTACTATATTGTGCTTTTTTTTTTAATTTTCACAGTCATTTTATTGGGGGCTCATACATCGTTTTTCACAATATATAAATA